>LPNX010623232.1:0-51985 GCA_001517045.1 Pseudotsuga menziesii | reverse complement strand
TATATATATATATATATATATATATATATATATATATATATCATTTAATCTAAATCCTTAAGAGCATATTAGCGAGGGTATCTCTAAATCAAGTTCATGAAGTGATCTCTCAATTAAACATTGTAATCGTGTATAAGATTTGAAAGATCGATGAGTTTAGGATGGAGCCTCCACCCATCTTCAAGATCACAAAAATCTTGATGTATTAGAAAAACGTATGACATAATATATAAAAAAAGATGAGAAACTAGCCATTAGATATAGTTTGTTGAGGAGATGTTAATGAGAAAATATTAAAGGGTTGAAGTATATATATATAATGCTGAGTTTGAAAAACATATTAATCAAATAACTAATGAGGTGGACCATTTGACCAAATCTATTATAAGAAAGTTATAAAATTAAATGAATGAGAAAATAATGAGAGTACATGAAAATAAAAATAATATAATTTGATTAGAGGGAGGAAATATAATTAAGTAAAAGTAAAAAAAAGTTAAAAATAAATAAATAAATGTGAAACACTTTTTAAATTTATATAAATAAAAAGGTAAAAATATAAAGTTTGAATTAATTCTTAATTTTTAATTTATAAGGAAACAAGAAAAATTAAAAGCCATATATTAAATATTAAATAAATAATAAAACGAAAACGAAAAAATAATTAAAAAAAAATTAATAATTAAAAACTTTTATTTTTATTTTACAAAAAATTTAGAAAATCATAACAAAAAAGGGGATTAGGAAACATAATTTTTTTAAATAAGATGTAAATAAGAAACTTTATGTAAATGAAGTATTAGTAGAAATTGTAAAATGATAAATAGTTGCAGCACTAAGAAATTAAGTTAGAAGAAAATAATTAATTAAGGTATTAAATTAAGGCTCAAAATAGTTTTAAGTTAAGAAAAATAAAATTGGAACTAAAAGCTTATGTCATAAGTTTCTCTAATTCACCAAGCTTCTTGTGATCTAGAAGATGGGTGGAGTGTCCACCTGAAACACGTCGATCTTTCAAATCTTCTACATGATGAAATTATAGAAATCTTAATAATGATTGAACACTGTGGAAACATTTACGCTCATACACAAATTAAATGTTATACATGTATACCAATATCTTCTCATAAAATATTACTACATTATTATTATCTAAGATATAGTTTTTAACATATTAATCATATCATATGTCTATCAATCACAAAGCTTACAGAGTTTACAAGATGATAACTAAATAATTATATATGCAACAATAGTTGTCCATATGATCCTACAAGTAATGACCCATTGAAAATGAATGGTTCAACCAATTATGAGTTGTTGAATTCAATCAATAACCATTGTTATTAAATTCTTCTTTATCGTAGTCAAGAATTCAAAAGAATTTGACAAAGTCAAATGCAAGTTATGGGTTGCTTATTATCATTTAAAATTTCATGCAAAAGAACTATAATATATGGTCCTTAAGTAACATGAAATGAAATAGTGTCCATCACGGGATGTTTTTTTTAAGTTGTTTCCAACAAAGCACAATTTCACTGCTTCAATTGGATTTTGTGCCCCTTGTTGAAATTTGTCAAGTATTCCTAAATGGATATACTAAAGTGAGATGAAACTATCAATAAATTGAAAACGGATATTTGGATGGATAAATCATCAGTTCCACTACACTCATGACATTAGAGTATCACTAGGGATACCCCTCCTCCAAGGATTGAACGCCAGTTATGTCAATCATTTTCGGAAGTATGTTTTTGCTTAGTAACATGCATCGCAATTTCTAACTGAGACAATAAATTTTGGAAAACTCTGCAAACTCAGCATGTGGCCCTTGACGTCATTTTGACCTTGCCCATACAAACTTGTAGGAGGTTATGGCTCTCAACTCCACTACTTGGACTATATTTAATGCCCTCGGTTGAAATTACCTAAGTGTCCCTGAATGGATATAGGAAGTGAGTTGAAAGTCACCATAACCTAAAAATGAATTGGATAGATATATTTTGAGTTCCTTTGGACTCGTTACATCATATTAGAGCTAGGGACACCTCGATTTAGTGACTACATGGATCAAATGTTATTTATTTCGATGATATTCGAAATAGGGTTTTGATGAGTAACATGCGATGCAATTTTTGCAATAGAAGGTAATTTTTTTAAATTGTTCCAACTAAGGGTGTGAACATCATGTCCATCTCGACCTTTCCCAACCACACTTGCAGGAGGTTACGGCTCTCAATTCCACTCCTTGGATTGGTTTTTATGCCCCTAGGTGAAATTCACCAAGTGTCCCTAAATGGATTTCGAAAGCAAGTTAATGCTCACCATAAATTGATAACCAAGACTCAGAAAGAAAAAAAAAAGAAAAAAAATAGTGGCATCAGAGTACTACAAGGGACACCAAGCTACCATGATTCCATACACTAACCATTATTTATTTCAACAATTTACGAACTAGGGTTTTTTTGAGTAACATGCAATGCAATTTTTGCATTAGAGAGTAAAATTTTGAAAGTTCTTCCAACGAAGGTTTTAGACATCATGGTCATCTCAGCCATTCAAAAACACACTTGTATGAGGTTACAACACTCAATTCTGCTTCTTGGATTGGTTTTTATGTCCCTAGTTTAAATTCACCAAGTGTCCCTGGATAGATTTATCAAGTGAGTTAAAACTCACAATATCTTCATAATTGAGACTTGGATGGACAAATAATGAGTTCCATTAGAATCATGACATCAGAGTACCACTAGGGACACCACTCTACCATGATCCCATGTGTCGATTGTTGTTTGTTTCAATGATTTTCGAAACTAAGGTTTTGCTTAGTAATATGCAAGGAAATTTTTGTATTAGAGGGTAAATTTTTTAAAATTGTTCCAACCGAGGGTGTGAACATCATGGTCATATCATCCTTACCCAAACACACTCAATTCCACTGCTCAAATTGGTTTTTATGCCCCTAGTTGAAATTTTCCAAGTGTCTCTAAATGGATTTGGGAAGCAAGTTGAAACTCTCCATAACTTGATAACCAAGGATCAGATGGGAAAATGTCAAATACATTAGAATAATGATATTAAAGTGATTCCATGGATAGACCATTGTCTATTTTGATGAATTTCACAACTAGGGTTTTTCTCATTAACATGTAATGTTATTTCTGCATTAAAGGATAAATTTCTAAAAACTATGCCAAACAAGGGTGTGGATATTGTGGTCATATCATCCTTTCCCAAACACACCTGAAAGAGGTTATGAAATTCAACTCCACTTCTCTTATTGGTTTTAATTCCCCTGGTTGAAATCCGTCAAGTGTCTTTAAATTATTTTGGGAAGTGAGTTGAAACTCACCATATCTTGATAAATGAGACTCAAATGGAAAAAACATCATTTCTATTGGGATAGTGACAATGAAGTATTGGTAGGGATACTACTCTACCACGAGTCCATGGATTGAGCATTGTCTATTTCGATGATTTTTGCAACTAGAGTTTTGCTAAGTAACATGCAATGCAATTTTTACATTAGAGGGTAATTTTTTGAAAAATGTGCCAACCAAGAGTGTGGACATTGTGGTCATCTAATCCTTACCCAAACATAATTTTGGAGGTTACACCACTCAATTATACTGCTTGGATTGGTTCTTATGCCCTTGTTTGAAATTTGCAAAGTGCCCCTGGATGGCTTTGGGGTGTGAGTTGAAACTCCCCATAACTTGAAAAATGACACTCAAACAGACAAACCATCAATTCCATTGGAATAATAACATTAGATTACTATTAGGGACACCACTCTATTGTGATTCCATGGACCAACCATTGTTTATTTTGATCATTTTCACAACTATCACTTTGCTTAGTAACATGCAATGCAATACAATTTTTTCATTAAAGGCTAAATTTTTGAAAACTATGTCAACTGAGGGTGTGGAAATCGTGATCATATTGGCATCATCCAAACAATTTTACAGGAGGTTACAACACTCAATTCCATTGCTCAGATTGGATTTTATGCCCCAAGATGGAATTTTCCAAGTGTCCCTAAATGGGTTTTGAAAGCGAGTTGAAACTCACCATAACATTAAAATTGACACTCAGATAGACAAACCATCAGTTCCATTGGAATTGTGACATCGAAGTAATGCTAAGGACACCCCATTTTAGTGAATCCATGGAGAAAATGTTGTTTACTTCAATGATTTTTGAAACTAAGGTTTTCCTTACTAACATTCATTGAAATTTTTGCACCATGGGTTGAATTTTTAAAAAAATGCAATAGAGCATGTTGATATAGGTGGGAATCGATGGCCACCCACCTAGTCCAATGGCTCAAAATATTTTTTTCTATCTTGGCAATTTTTTGTTTAGGTTATGATCTTTCAAGGTCGTTTTGCGGCCCTAAATGATTTTTTTTGGCATGGAATCGCCCAAGCAATTGATATAATAAAAATTTCCTAGTGTTATATCCTCAAATAAATTGGTCAAATTTATTTTATTGTGATAGAAAGTCATTAATATGAAGTATTATTAAATTTTTTAAGAGTCTTTTAGAGGAGATTTACTGCAAAAATGGCGTTTTTACTATGTTGAGTCATCATTTTCAAATGATTATTCTAAGCGACTGGAGAATCATTTTGCAAACCGGGAGGAGGTTTTTGTTCCTAACATGTCAAAGAACAATAAAATATCTCAGTTTTCCTACAAGTGTCACATATTGGGATAATAAAATCCATCACTAAGACCTAATTTTTGGATCTCAAAATTCCCCTGTTTGACACATGATTTTGAAATACAGATGTTGGGAAAATGAAAAATAATCTCAAAGAACTGAGAGAAAAATTTTCTCATAACAAAAAAATATACAAAAACCTCTCTTAGTTTTCCAAAATCTATTTTTATTTGAGATATATAGGTCAATCTCCGAGCAGCATATTTCAAGAAATTTCTGCATTTTCCAGCCACCTCACAAATTCGGATTTGAGATAGGAAAAGAGGTTATCATATCCATCTTTTGAGGATCTCGAAACTGATTTGTAAATCTTATTTAAGCTCGTTGAAGAATCATTTTAAAGAGGGGGAATTCACTCTTGGGACTGAAGGTTCGATTTTGGATACACTACTATGTTGTAAATTATGAAGGATTGTCTTTTTAATATCGAGATACAAGCTTCTTTCACTATTGTTATTAGACTTCTCTTTTTCATACCTATTCTATGCTTATGAGTTGAATTATATTATTTATCTGTGTTTACATAATCCATTGGTGACTGTCATCTTACCTACTGATTTGTAATCAAGGATCATAAGTACTCATTACTAGTTTTATTAACCTATCATATGTATTGTTTTATATATGTATGTTCTGGTTGATAGAGTTAGCTTCTTCATTCATCTTGAGAAAATTACCTATCTGATTATAGATTTTGAAAGCCTTGTAACCCTTAATATACCTAGATTTTCTTGAGTAAGGAATTCAATGAGTTAGTCATTCCATATTGATCCAATTATTCACCCATCATTGAAAATAAGATTAAGTTACTAGGCTCTTTCGACTACAACCTAGAAGGACTTTTGGAGTGCTAACACCTAGGCTATTTATAATGTGTTTTTTTTGGCCAAACCTTTTCGACTGGATACCAAGTACCCCAAATGAAGGTTGTATGCAAACATTACGCCTCCAAGAAATTGATGTATCAATTAACCACAATGAGGCCAACAAACCTTTTGTTGTTTCATCTTTTGGGGTTAGGGCTTTTTGTGTTTAGGGTTTTTTTTTTAATGTTTTATGTTAAATGGCCCTTTTGGCCTCATTGTAACTCAACTTCTTACGGAATACTATAGCCACCACATCTCTTCTCAGAGATCAACTACCATCATTCTAGCTATTTTGTGTTATGCATTTTACAATCTATTCTATTTCATTAAGTTATAGAGTTTGAATTTGTTGTATCATTGTGTTCTTTGCAATATATATCTATGTAATTTGTTCTATACACATTATTTCATTTCATTTCAACACAAACCCAAATCACATGTCGACATTGTGGTCATCTCAACTTTTCCAAAACAAACTTGAAGGAGGTTATGGAACTCAATTTTGCTTCTATGATTGAATTTTATACCCCCGATTGAAATTAGCTTAGTAACATGCAATGCAATTTCTAGATTAGAGGGTAAATTTTTTAAAACTATGCCAACCGAGGGTGTGGACATCGTGGTCATCTTGACCTTGTTCAAACACACTTACAAGAGACACTTAATTCCACTACTCTTATTGGTTTTTATGTCCCTGTTGAAATTCACCAAGTGTCCTTGAATGGGTTTGGGAAGCAAGTTGAAAATTTCCATATTATGATAAGCAAGGCTTAGATGAACAAAGTGTTAGTTTCATTGGAATCATGACAATGGAGTACCACTAGGGACACCACTCTGTCGTGATTCCATGGACAGACCATTGTTTATTTAACCAAATTTCACAACTAAGCCTTTGCTCAATATTTTGCAATGCAATTTTTGCATTAAATGAGATGAGATAATATACTTTTATGATTCTCCAATGAATGACAACAAAATTAGGTCAAAGGGACTAAAGGATACATCAAGTATGAGTATAATGTGGTAGGGTAAACACAACTCCTATAAAACGTCGAAACTAATATAAAATAAAATTGTGCCAAATGAGGGTGTAGACATTGTTGTCATCTAAACCTTTCCCAAACACACATGCATGAGGTTACAATACTCAATTCCATTTCTCAGATTGGTTTTATGTCTCTATTTGAAATTTTCCAAGTGTCCTTGAATGTCTTTGGGAAGCAAGTTGAAACATAGCATAACTTTAAAATCGATACTCAGATGGACAAACTGTCAATTCAGTTATAATTGTGACATTAGAGTACCGCTAGGGACAACACTTTACCTTGGCCAACCATTGTTTATTTCATTGATATTTGAAACTAAATTTTTGCTCAGAGACATGCAACGTAATTTCCACATTAGAGGGTAAATTTCTGAAATCTATGTCAATTGAGGGTGTGGGAATCGTGGTCATCTCAAACTTGCCAAAACACACTTGCAGGAGATTATGATACTTATGTTTGCTGCTCAGATTGTTTTGTATGCCCTAGGTTGAAATTCACCTAGTATCCCTAAAAAGATTTTCGAAGTGACTTGAAAGTCACCATAACTTGATACGAAGCTTGGATGTAAAAATTGTTAGTTATGTTGGAATAGTGACATTGAAGTACTACTAGGGACACCACTATGGTGTGATTCCATGGACTTGCCATTGTTTATTTCGATTATTCTTGCAACCAAAATTTTGCTCAGTAACATGCAATGCAATTTCTTTGTTAGAGTTTAAGATGTTGAAACTTGTGCCAATGGAGGGTATGAACGTCACGGTCATATTGGACTTGCCGAAAAACACTTGTAGGATATTAACACGCTCATTTTTGCTACTTTTTTTGGATTTTGTGCCTCCGGTTGAATTTTCCTGATTAACATGCAATGCAATTTCTGCGTAACAAGGTAAATCTTTACAAATTGTCCCAACCAAGAGTGTATACATCATGGTCATCTTGGACTTTCTCAAACAAACTTCTAGGATGTTACGATGCTCAATTATGTTGCGTAGATTGGATTTTATGCCCTAGCTGAAATTTGTTAAGTGTCCCTAAATCGCTTTGGGAAGCGAGTTGAAACTCGACATAACTTTAAAACCGAGGCTCGAATGGACAAATAGTAAACTATGTTGGAATCATGACATTAGAGTACTTCTAGAGACACCACTCTACGATGATACCATGGAGTAATTGTTGTTCATTTCAATAACTTTCTCAAGTAGGGTTTTGCTCAGTAACATGCATTAGAAGGTAAATTATTGAAAAATTTTCCAACCAAGTGTGTGGAAATTCTCTCCATATCATCCTTTCTCAACATACATGCAAGAGTTTATGACACTTAGTTCCATTAGTCAGATTGGTTTTCATGTTCCCTGTTGAAATTTTCCAAGTGTCCTTGATTGACTTTGGGAAGCGAGCTGAAACTCACCATAACTTGATAATTGAGGCTCGGATGGACAAATCGTTAGTACTGTTGGAATCATTTCATTGGAATACCTCTCAGGACACCCCTCTCTAATAAATCCATAGACCGAATGTTGTTTATTTGAATATTTTCAAACTAGAGTTTTTCTTAGTAACATGCAATGCAATTTTTGCATCACATGTTGAATTTTTTAAAATTGTTTCCAAGAAAGCATGTGGACTTTGTGTTCATCTCAAAATTTGCAGAACAAACTTTTTAGAAGTTACGCCACTGAATTATGCTGCTCAGATTGGATTTTGTGCCCTTGATTGAAATTTGCTCAATAAGATGCAATGTAATTTCTGCATTAGAGGGTAAACTTTTGAAAACTATGCCAATCGAGGGTGTGTACATTGTGATCATATCGGACTTGTCCAAACACACTTGTAGGAGCTTATGACACTCAATTTTGTTGCATCGATTGGTTTTTATGCCCTCGGTTGAAATTCGCCCAAGTGTCCATGAATGGCTTCGGGAAGTGAGTTGAAACTTTTCATAACTTGATTACCAAGACTCGGATGAACAGAATTCCATTTTTGTTGGAATCGTGAAATTGGAATATAATTATGGATGCCACTCTATCATGAGTCCATTGAATGACTGTTTTTTATTTCAACAATTTTTGCAACTAGGGTTTTGCATAGTAACATGTAATGTAATTTCTGCATTAGAGGTTAATTTTTCTGAAAATTGTGTTAACTGGGGGTGTGTGCATTGTGGTCATCTCATCCTTGTCCAAATACACTTGCAGGAGATTACATCACTCAATTATGCTACTCGGTTTGGTTGAAATTTTCCAAGTGTCCCTGAATGGCTTTGAGAAGCGAGTTGAAACTTGCCATAACTTGATAAGTAATAATTGGATGAACAAAATTTCAATTCCATTGGAATTGTGAAATTGGAATACCGCTAGGGACACCACTCTATCATGATTCCATTGAATCATTATTGTTTATTTTAACAATTTTTGCAACTAGGGTTTTGCACAGTAACATGCAATGCAATTTCTGGATTAGAGGTTAAATTTTTGAAAACTAATCCAACTAAGGGTGTGCACAACGTGGTCATATCATCCTTTTCCAAATACACTTGCAGGATATTACATCACTCAATTCCGCTACTCACATTGGTTTTTATGCTCTTAGTTGAAATTCATCAAGTGTTTGTGAATGGATTTGGGAAGCAAGTTGAAACTCGCCATAACTTGATAACCGAGAATCGGATGGAAAAACCATCATTTTTTGTTGGAATCATGACTTGAAAGTACCGCTAGGGACACCACTCCAGCATGACTCCATGGACTGATCGTTGTCTATTTTGATGATTTTATCAACTAGGATTTTTATCAATAACATGCAATGCATTTTCTACATTAGAGGGTAAATTTTTTAAAACTATGCCAACCAAAAATGTGGACATTATGGTGAACTTTAACTTGACCAAATACACATGCATTAGGGTATGACACTCAATTCCTTGCTCATATTAGCTCTTATTCCTTGGTTGAATTTCGCCAAATGTCCTTGAATGGATTTGGTAAGCGAGTTGAAATTCAGCATAACTTTAAAACCAAGTCTCAGATGGAAAAACCATCATATCCATTAGAATTGTAATATTAGAGTACCACCAAGAACACCACTGTACCATGATTCAATGGACTAACAATTGTTTATTTTGAAAAAAATCGCAACTAAGAATATCCTCTAGTTTGTTTCTATCTATTATATGAGGGAAGGTTCTCCTTCTATATATTTTGCTTGTTTGTGTTAGCTTCCTATTAAATGTATTTACATAGATTTCATTAAAATTAACATCCTTTTGAAAATAAGATCTGAAGGATACTTTCCTTGAAATAATCCTTCCAGTAAGCATACAAGCTTATTAGTTAGTTCCCAATATCCAAACAATCAAGCCATTCTATCATCAATGTTACTAGCCACATTTTTCTTGACTCCATGTAATAAATATTGAGCTCATTTTTCTTTAGAATATTTCTCAAGTTCTATAATAACCAGTGGTTGTGTGAACAAAGGTTCAGTTTTGAGAGCATATACCAACTCAATAACCGTTTTTGTCTTTCTAGGGTTATCTTCTTTATGCCCATCTACTAAATGTTTAAGCATATTCCCTATGACCTTGTGCATCTTCCAATCCCTAGTGGTTCCTAGTCCTTTATCATTGAGTGTAGTTTTATTATCCTCCATAATATTCATCCCTTTGATTTTGACCCTAATTGTATAAATATTTTTAGTTCTCTAATCAAAATTTGTGTGGTGTAAAGTAATTGAATTATCTTCAAAGTAGGCAGCTCAAGTTGCATTATTTCTTTTGATATTAACCTATTAGTTTCCAATTACTTAAATCTCCCCACAAAGGAATCATGAATTTTGAAAAAAATAAGGAGGCCTTGTAAACTTGGGCACCAGCATTAGATTGAGTATGTATCAAGGTTAACATATCATCTTGGAAAAATCTTCTCAAACAAATTAGAAAAAACTCATGCAAAAATCAAATAAGACCTCTTAGTAATATATAAGTTTCCCTATTGGTGGTCCATCTCATTTGAAATAAGAACCCCCAATCAAAGATTGCATCCTTGTGCAACATGTAATCCCTGAGATACAAAACATACTTGGGTACTTGTGTTGTGGATTTTTTACCAATTATCTAAGAAAACAACCAAGCCTGCTATCAATAAGGCTTAGCAAAATCAATAATATCTAGATAGTATGCCTAGGAGTTTTCCTATGTTGGTTGTAGAAGTGTTTTTTTGAATCGTGATGTTGTCCCTATGTGTATCTAAGAAAGCATCAACTTCATAAATTCATAAAAGCTTTGTAGGTTTCACTAGGTGGAGAATTCATTGAACATCGGAGGGGTGAGGAGAATATGCATCTTTCCTTCCTTCTTTGAATTCACCAATCTATGTTTGGAATCAAAACACTTGGTGTTCCATTGTACAACCTCTCTAAAGTTGAAAACTTCAACCATCCAACCATCCTATTCCAACCCTGAATTCCATAGTTTATTGTTTCTTTGTTCTTGTCCCTACCTTCCCAAGAACCATTTATAAGTAATTGTGAAAAGGGAGTCCTTATTGTTCTAAAGAGTTAAATATATCTCACAAAATAGTTCAAACTTATTTTTGAGTGTTGTTTTTCTTCATTGTAATACCCTGTGCTCTCCAAGATTGACAAGAAGACCATGCAAAATTAACCCTTTATTGTCCTTCCAAGAATCTAATGGTACATGACTATATTCTTGATAGGTTGTGTTGTCTTCATTTAGTTGTCATCATAATCCACTTTAAATGAATATTACCATATGTGGATGTAGTGGGACACCACTTGCAACAAAGTAAATTCCTAGGGAATGATGAATATGGGAGTCTTTAATGTCTGCATGCTAAAAGTCATGCAGAATGTTGAAATAGAGAATGTGGAGGTGGAGGACTGCAATGGAGTTTTCAAATGCAATGCAAGAATGTGGGGGAAAGGGGCCAAGCATTAAAAAAAAGGATCCTGCAGAAATGAAAATGTGTGAAGGGAAAGGATTGAGGCAAGGATTATCCATCTACATGGTTAGGTGATGTGGGACAGTGAGGATAAATTTGTGATATCTAGTATTCACTGTTCACATATAATTGTGTTATGGATTGTGGGTTGTGGAATGTAGAAGTGGATTCATGCATAATCAAGAATGCATCAAAGGTATTTACATCCACATGGTAAAACCATCACAGGATGCAGAGATTCCTCATCACTTGTGTTTTCCAAATGATTGTTTTGCATGGGGAATTGGCATCCACTTTTGATTTTTACTTATGTAATTTTCAAATAGATTCAAAAAATTAAGGCATCCCAAATGAAAAAAGAAAGGAAAAATACTATATATGAGAAAAGGAAAAGAGGGTTGCAAGGACATATTCATTATCAAGGACTTGAACTATTATGGGACTATATTATCTACCCACTTTCACTAATCCAACAAACCAACATTAAAAGTCCAATTTATAGGTGATCAATAAGAGATTGAGTGACTCGTTATCTTATAGGATACTTCTCCACATGACATACATTATGTGTTTCCATTTGAAGCTTGAGAAAGTGTTGGAGGTTGGATGCTAACTTAGTTTAAACTAGGGAAGGGTCAAGTTATATGGTACACTTAAATAGGAGGAAACCAATGGGGTCTATTGGATTCATACTTGGATAATTGTTTGGAGGAGAATTAATGATGTCCTTTTTTGTTTCACTTTAATTGGGTAAACAATTTGCATTATTTGTGCAACAATATTTATATTAGGCTAAATGGGTTTGATCACAAATGACATTACCTTGGTTAAATTTAGACATTCTTTGAGAGTAGACATGGTTTCCATTGAGATAAAGAAATATAAGGAAAGTATCCTCAATAGACAAGGAAATCAAGATAGGGACAGTGAAAATAGGGGAACACGCAATGCAATTTCTACAATAGAGGATAAATTTTTGAAAATTGTGCCAACTGAGGGTTTGGATATCGTGTTCATCTTTACCTTTTCCAAATACACTTGCAGAAGGTTATGGCACTAAATTCCGTTGCTCAAATTGGCTTTTATGCCTCCAATTGAAATTCCCCAAGTGTCCCTAAATGGCTTTGGGAAGTAAAATAAAACTCACCATAACTTGATAACCGATATTGATATGAGAGTGACCATGAATTCCATTGTAATAATGAAATTGGAGTACGACTAGAGACGCAACTCTAGCATGAGTCCATGGACCTCCTGTTGTATATTTTGACGATTTTTGTAGCTAGGGTTTTCTTCAATAACATGCAATGCAAATTTCGCATTAGAGGGTAAATTTTTTTAAACTATACCAACCAAGGGTGTGTGCATCATGGTAATCTTGGCCTTGTCCAAACACACTTTTAGGAGGTTACAACACCTAATTCTGCTACTTGAATTGGTTTTTACACCTCGAGTGAAATTCACCAAGTATCCTTGAATGGCTTTGGGAAGCGAGCTGAAACTCACCATAACATGATAACTAAGGCTCAAATATACAAACCATTAATTCCACTAAAATCGTGACATTGAAGTACCATTGGGGACACCACTCTAGCGTGAGTCTAGGGACCTATCGTTGTTTATTTCAATTTTTTTAACTAGGGTTTTGCTTAGTAACATGTAATGAAATTTTTGCATTAGAGGGTAAAGTTTTGAAAATTGTAACAAGGGTGTGGCCATCGTGGTCATATTGGCATTTCCCAAACACACTTGTAGTAGGTTATGGTGCTCAATTCTGCTGCTTGGATTGGTTTTTATGCCCCTGTTTGAAACTCACCAAGTGTCCTTGAATAGCTTTAGGAAGCGAGTTGAAACTCATCGTAAATTGGTAATCGAGACTCATGCACATAAACCATTAGCTTCATTGGATTTGTGATATTGGAATACTGCTAAGAACGCCACTCTACCATGATTTCATGGAATGACCATTGTTTATTTCAAATTTTTTTGCAACTATAGTTTTGCTCAGTAACATGGAATGCAATTTTTGCATTAGAGGGTAAATTTTTGAAAATTGTGCCAACCAAGGGTGTGTACATCATGCTCATCTCAGAGTTTCCCAAACACACGTGTAAGAGGTTATGACACTCAGTTATGCTACTCGGAATGGTTTTTATGCCCACAGTTGAAATTCCCAAAGTGTCCCTACATGGATTTCGGAAGTGTGTTAAAACTAACCATAATTTGATAACCAAGGCTTAGAAGAAAAAATTGTTGATTCCATTGGAGTCATGACATTAGATTTCTATTAGGTACGGAACTCTACCATGAGTCCATCAATCGACCGTTGTCTATTTCGACGATTTTTACAACTAGGGTTTTGCATATTAACATGCAATGCAATCTTTGCATTAAAGAGTTAAAATTTCAAAACTATGCCGACCAAGGTTGTGGGAATTGTGGGAATCATGTTCATTTATGTCTTTCCCAAACACACTTGGAGGAGGTTACACCTCTCAATTTTGATACTTGGATTGGTTTTTATGCCCACGATTGAAATTTGTTACATGTCCCTAAATAGATTTGGGAAGCGAGTTGAAACTCACCATAACTTGATAACCAAGAATGGATGGATGAATGTATAGCTTCATTGGAATCATGAAAGTAGAGTTAAACTAGGGACATTACTCTACCATGGGTCCATGGATTTACCATTGTCTATTTCGATGATATTTGCAACTAGGTTTTGCTCAGTAAAATGCAATGCAATTTTTGCATTAGAAGGTAAATTATTGAAAATTGTGCCAACCAAGGGTGTGGACATCATGGTCATCTTGTACACAGTTACAGGAGGTTATCACACTCAATTCCACTACTCGGATTAGATTGTATGCCCTTGGCTGAAATTTGCCAAGTGTCTTTGAATGGCTTTGGTAAGCGAGTTAAATCTCATTGTAACTTGATAAATGAGGCTCAAATGGACAAACCATTAGTTCCATTGCAATAATGAAATTAGATTATCTCTAGGGACACCACTCTTCCATGTTTCCATGAACTGACCATTGTCTATTTCGACGATTTTTGCAACTAGGGTTTTGCTCAGTAACATGCAATGCAATTTCTCCATTAAAGGGTAAAATTTTCAAAACTCTATCAGTCGAGGGTGTGGGCATCATGGTCATATTTTCCTTTCCCAAACACAATTGTAGGTGGTTACAACACTCAATTCCAATGCTCGGATTGGTGTTTATGCCTTCGGTTGAAATTCATCAAGTATCCCTAAATGGCTTTGGGAATAGAATTGAAACTTACCATAGCTTGATAACCGAGACTCGGATGGAAAAATTGTCAATTTGATTTGAATGATCATTGTATATTTCGACGAATTTTGCAACCAAGGTTTTGTTTAGTAACATGCAATTTCTCCATTAAACGGTAAATTTTTTTAAATTGTGCCAACCAAGGGTGTGGGAATTGTGGTTAGCTCAACCTTTTGCAAACACAGTTGTAGGTGGTTATGGCACTCAATTGTGTTGATTGGATTGGTTTTTATTTCCACATTTGAAATTTTCAAGTCTCTTAATGGATTTGGGAAGTGATTTGAAACTCGCCATAATTTGATATCTGAGGCTTGGATGGACAAAATTTTAGATCGATTAGGAAGATGAATCAATTAAAATCAATTGCTCCATATTTTTTTCAAATGTTATGCTTGTAAAGAGAAGGGGGTTTTTTTACCATTGTAACCTTCCTTCATAAGTTAATAAAGAATCCATTGTTCGCCAATTTTTTAGATTCTAGTATTATTGTGACCATATGTAGACTAATATCACCGTTAAAAATTTTCTGGAAATCTATAATGATGGATGTTGTAGCCGTAGACTATTATAGTGTTAGTTAATGTCTATGATTACTTGTGTCTTATGTTGTTCTAGAAAAATCAATATGAAACTAGTATCTCTTAGTAATTTGTAGGCTTTCCCCAATTTCTTAGGGCTATTTGAAAACATGATCAATTTGTATTGGGTGGTTCATTCCCCTTTCATTGCTTTTATTTTCCTCCTTTGGTTTCATGTTTTTTACACATGTTGTCTAGATATATCACTTGATATGCCTATAACACTCACACAACAAACTAACCACATATGTGAGCAATTCCCTTGTATGGTGATAATATAAGTAATTTGCATGGATTTATTGTTAATGGGAATAGTTGCAACTTACCATCCATACAACTAGTAAACAAAGTGTTTTTTTAAAGCACATATACATACTATAAGTCTAGACTCAAATTTTAAATTCATTGAGTTATATTTTAATAGACAAATACCTACAAAATCTAAGTTTAAACTACTTTGATTTGTTTCCTCCCATAGAACCCAAACATTTTTTTTCTCTTCTCACCCAAGAGTATAAAACCTTTCACCATCTTAACCAAAGTTACACTTGTGAAATCCATGCCTTAAGAGTTTTGCACAAGTTCCCTAAAACTAGAAGGGTGCGAAGAGTTCTAAATCAAGCAAAAGAAGAATCCAACATCAGTCTTGTAAATTTTAACTCTCGTACCCTTCATGAAATACCATAACCATCATATCAAATCCTCCCACCCCTATTCCTACTCCTTTCAAATGTTCTAAAGACTCTTATTGTGATTTAGAGTTTAATGCATATTATTCTTTCTATGTAATATTATTCATGAAATTATGCTTGGAAATCATCAAAGAATCACCGCCATTATTAACAAGATTCCTACTAGATCTAGATCAACAAAAGATGCATTACTAGAGTTTTATTTCAATACTTTTTCAATTTCGATTACAATGTTTGTCAAAAGAGACTGAAAGTATACATTAGCACAAGCTTTCGAAGAAGCTCACAAAGTAGAAGGAAATCACAAGTTTAAATGGAAAACCCTGGTTTGGAGGAGAAGAAGAGTCCTCACACTACAAAGAAATCATAATGTTGGAAATCCCCACAAAGAGTCAAAGGTGAAAGATTCTATAGAAGTGGAAAGCTTGCAACAAGTTTATAAAAAAAAATTAAATGATATTTTATATTTAAGAATAAAGGTGGAGAAGTTCAAGATAAAATCCTTTTAGACCGTTTTTCAAGAAAACAATAGTTGCTTAAAGCCTCCATAAACTTCTATAGTGAATAATCTTGTGATACTATAAGACATAGCTATGGACCTTTTTTGTCGCATAAATCAATCTAATAATTTGGAGAAGATGTTTCCATAGTTCATCAATGTTGACATTGATCACGTATTCAATGAAGTTGTGCAACAAGAGGCTATAACTGAAGAAGTTGTAGAAGAATAACTAAAGAATATGCTTGAGTTTCTATTCATCTTTTCTAATGTAATTTAAAGACAAGCTTGAGATAGAGATTTGATGCTAGGGAAAACTTGTATTCTTATAACCATATTCATGTATATTTTTTCTCTTTGTCTTGGATGTTATGTTCACGGATGAATTTCAAGTGGAAGTATAGGGTTAGGGTTTCACAATTAGAAGGAAAAAAGGTCAGGTTTAGGAAAAAACAAAGTGCATCAAAGGAAGCATTTTAAGCAATAGCTCTTATGACCCAACAAGACTAGGGTTTTGTGACACTTGGAAACCATTGTGTTGTTTGGTTTAATTTTACAGAGGAGAGTGGATGAGACTTCCTATACACTTGTGGGATGCAAGTATATGTGCCAAAGAGGAATTGTAAATGTTTATTCTACCTTGTTGATATAATTTGGTCAAGTAACCTAGTATGAGAGTGGAGTTGGGTGATAATTCCTCTAATCCCATGAAAGGATTGGGCTCCATTCCTTTCCAGATGCGATAAGGTGATGTTCTTGATTTGGATGATGTTTTGGTTTTTCCTAGTTTTAAGACAAATATTCTATCAATTTCTTGTATGGAAAAGCTTCAATATAGAGTTGCATTTGAACAGACATAGTGCACTATTAATGTTTGTAGTTTATCAATTCTATAGACTTTGGCTATATGTATGTAGGATGGTGGCCTTTACAAGTTGCTTGTTAATCATGTGGCACGTGTACATTCTAGCGAGAAGTTGGATGAGCCTTCTAGTATTAATGAGGCATACATAGAGATGACATAATAAGAAGTTGAGGGCATGGGTTCATTACTTATTGTGGACAACAAATCTAATACATTGAAGGAAAACTCATAATTGCCATATCTAAGTCTCCATCCATATAATTAAGTCTATCCAAATGTTTTTCATCATTTCATTTTCAATGTTATTTGGATGTCATATGTACTTTAGTTCTTGTAAGTATAGGACACGTGGACAAATTAGATATTTTAGATTTAATCTTTAAAGGAATTAAAAATTAATAATTCACATTTCAAAGATATTTACAAAAGTGGCAATCAATGCTTTGAGACCTTTTTGGCCACTACAATGAGTGGCACTTATCTTTGTGAGCCTCTCCTTCATGGCCTTATCCTCAGATGATTTTTATTTTGGTTCCATCACAAACTCTTACAATTTTGATACATTTGTAATTTGACCCTATTAACTCACCAACCAACACTAAATTTGGATTCCATGTCTTGTATGACCTTTTTTCAAGTGTAGAGGAATCCTTGAAAACGGGAGATGTATACAGTCTCTAAATCTTTGAAACAATATTATCTCAACCAACCCATAAAAGTTTTTTTCAGAGGAAAAAATACCAGTCTTTGTTATTCAATGAATCAAAAGACATCTTTTACATCTCAGCAGGATGACTGCTAAATCCCAGAGCCAACGCTACAAATATAAGTGGCATATACTGCATGAAGACTGCCAAGCAGATACATAACTGCAGAAAAATACATCATACATAACTGCATGAGGACTTCATGATCCCATATACAACATCAACTACAAAAAATGACATACAGAGCAGCATATCCAAAAAAAAAGTCTGATCATAGCAGACTTTTCTCATCATCCCTGATATAAACAGGTCAGAAATACTGAGTAATATCGAAGATGAACTTCAAACATTCAATATCAGAGCAAAACATCCTGGCAGGAAGAACTCTACATATAACAGAAATAGAAATCATCCATCATCCATAACCATGTTGAATAAAGAAATATTCAGCTACTCTAAAATAGATAAAGATTGCCTTGGTTCACAATCAGTCCATCCATATATTCTGAAAAAGCAACAACTCCCATATCCAGATTCAAGCCTTTTTTAGAGAGTGCATTTGCCAGCGTGTTATGCTCACGATATGTATGTTTAAAGATCATCAGCGGGGCCTTTTGAAGCATAAGTCTAATGTCGACACACCAGTGCATCAGAGATGGAACATCAAGTGCAGTAAATCTGTTAAGCCATGAGATAATAACCAAAGAATCCCCATATATCAGCTGCATAGGGAGACCCATCAAAAGGCTGACTCTTAGAATAGCCCATCCAGCCAATAATTCTGCTCTAGTATTCGAGCTTCTTCCACAACCCATTGAAAAGCTATAGAAATGAGAATCATTTATATAAATTACAAAACCTGATCCTCCAATAGACTCCGCAGCAGCTCCATTGAAAAAACCACAAGGATAACATTTTACTGGTTCAGGTCCTATATGGCGAACTTTGTGGATTTTCAGAGGCACAGGAAAAGTATTAATCATGCCTTCATTTCTGGCAATCAAGACAGAGAGGGATGGTTTCTTATTTTCAAATAAGCATAGATTACGGAAGAGCCAGATACCCCATAATATAAACAGAGGCAAGTAATAGTAAGGGGCAGAACTCATAGTACAAGAGAACCAACGGTCCAAGTAAGAATGAACAGAGCTAAAAATAGGGAAAGAGCAGCTGAATTTTTCTTCAAAGAAAGTGAATATACGGGCAGAAAAGGGACAGCAAAAAAATAGGTGTTGGATATCTTCCTGGTTAACTTCACAGAAGACACAACGACTAGGCCCATTATAGCCTCTTTTTTGCAATTGCTTCCAGGTTAATATCTTTCGATATATCAACAGCCAGATAAAGCATTTTATTTTCAGAGGGATAGTCAAAGTCCACAAAAATTTTAGAACCTGATCATTTAAATCTGAACAGTTATTAGATATTACACAGGAATAACTTTCAGCAGCAGATAACGGCCCTGTATATTTGTTAAAAGACCAAATTAAAATATCATTTTGATCAGAGAGCCGAATATGACCAAATTCCAAACCTCTTATATAATTATCCCAAATAGATTTCCAGTCACCCAAAAGATCAAGATCATCTGCAGAAAACCAGTAACCTTTGGCATTTGGAGTTTGATTTCGAGCCTAAGCTAAGGAGAAAATACCATAATCCTCTAAATAGTCTCTCAATCCTCCAGGTAGAATAAAAGAGGATCCCATGCCCACGATAGGGTCAGCACCCAGGCAGATGGATTCACCATTACCAACTTGCCAGGAAATTCCTTTACCAATCCATTCTAAGGTAGCAATGAAACCCTTCCAAATAATAGAGGCATTATTATAAATGAAATTTTTATCCCTGAGCCAAAGGTGAAAAGGCTTGTTTTTCAGATATTTAGTAGTGAGCAGAAAATTCCAAATGCCTGTGCTGTTGACTGCCAGCCAAAAAGATTTCATTCTCAAAGAGGGACTAAAGCTATGGAGATGCTTAATACCCCAGCCACCATGGGAAGTGGGCTGAGCCAAAAGATGCCAATCCACTAGATGAAATTTTTTAGTCTTATCAGATGATCCCCGCAAAAAAGAGAAAATCACTTTTCTGAGTTTATCTAGAATAGAGGAGGGGATCGGAACCAATGCCATCCAGTAGACTAGCATGCTAGAAAGAACAGCACGAATAAGGACAAGCCTGCCTCCCATGGAAAGGAGTCTGTTAGTCCAATGTGAAATTTTCTTCTCAAATTTCGAAACCATCCAAAGCCAATCTTTTACCAGGTAGCAATTTGGTTTCAGAAAATATCCCAAATAACTAAAACCTTTCTGAAAATCATCAGACCTGTAGGGGAGGATATCTGAAATTATTTGGAGAATTGCCTCATCAATACCTTTTTGTAAAAAACAAGATTTGTTCACATTTATGCTCATACCAGAGGCCTCACAGAAGATATCCAGAATACCTTTGAAAGCCAGCCATTCTTCATAGGAACCCAGACCAAAAAGAATCACATCATCCACAAATAATAAATGGGTGAGAGAGAGCTTAGATGTAACTTTTATGCCTTTAACCTTGCCAATCCGTTTAGCTTCCTCAATCAAGAGACTAAGCCCTTCTATAACTAGAATGAACAGAAGGGGGGAAAGAGGACAACCCTGTCTTAAACCCCTTGAAGCAGGAAAGAAGGAGGATGAAGAACCATTAATAAGAACAGCGAAATTGGCTGAAGAGATGCATCCCATAATCCAATTAACCCCAACAAGGGGCACTCCAATTTGAATAAGAAGAAGGCGGATGAAGGTCCAATTTACTCTGTCAAAGGCTTTAGATAAATCCAGCTTAAGGATGAGGGCAAATTTATTTTTGGAATTTACTGTCTGCAAGACTTCCTGAGTGATAGCAATGGGATCCTGGATCAATTGATTCTTAAGAAAGCCAAATTGTTGAGGAGAGATGGAGGCATCTAGAAAGGGTTTTAATCTCAAAGCTGCAACTTTGGAAATCAATTTATAACAGAGATTACAAAGGGAGATAGGACGAAAGTCAGCAAAAGAAACAGGCATGTCTGACTTAGGGATAAGAGCTAGAAAGGTAGAATTGAGAGCAGGAGCCACTCTGCCCGAGGTTCTAGCAGATTCCACCACTTTAACAAGGAGAGGACCCAAAAGATCAAAAAAGAACAAAAAGAACTCAACTGGCCAACCATCCGGCCCAGGAGCCTTATCTTTTTTAAAGAGTTTAAGAGCCTTTTCCACTTCCGAAATGGTAACAGGAATAGTAAAGGAGTCTTTATCCTCCTGGCTGATAAAAGAGGGAAAAAGTCTAATGACCTTTAGCTAAGATTCCAATTTTGTCAACTTATCATCTACGAACATAGTCTTGAAATATTGGACACCTAGGGCTTTTAGACTTTGATCATCAGAAACCCAAGTGCCTAAGTCATCTTTTAGACTCCAGATAGCGTTATGATTTTTTCGAGCTGTAGCCACAGCATGAAAATACTTGGTATTAGCATCCCCTTTATGAGCCCAGGTAATTCTGCTTTGAAGTCTTGCAGTAGAAATTTCATGATCAGTCAATTTTTGAAGAGCAGCTTTGAGAGAGCACAGCTTAAGATGCTGTTCTTTGTTTAATAATGTTGACTGGGAGGAAAGGAGAAGAGAGCTAATTTCCTCTTCCAAAACTGCAGATTTATCTTTCATTTTTAATGCCTTAGATTTAGTCCAGGATTTAACCTTATCTTTTAGAGTGCGAAGGCGACAGGAGAGATCATTCATAGCATCCTTAGAGGGATCCGGTGTAATAAGAGGCCATTCTGAACGAACCATCTGAACAAAATCTTCATTCTCTAACCAAGAATGATTAAACTTAAAAGGATAAGCACTAGGTTTTTGTTGTTCTAACCAATCCAAGACAATAGGAAAGTGGTCAGATAATCCACTTCTATGAACCCAATCTCTATACCTTGGCAGAGAGCTGATCAGCTGTTTCGACAACAAAAATCGATATAACCTTTTAGAAATACCATCTTCCCCAATCCTTCCATTCCTCCAGGTAGGACCAGCACAAGGAGGAGCAACATCCACTAAGTGGTGATCAGAGAAAAGTTTCAAGAAAAAAGAACCCAAAGGATCAGCAAGGGCTTTGGATCCCCAAATTTCAGAAGCATTCAATGTAAGATTAAGATCCCTTGCTAAGATGAGATTAGGCAGAGAGAGAAGACCTCCCGAAGCTGCGGCATTCCAGAAAGAATCACGATTATGGTAAGGACCATAGCAGTTCAATATTGAGAGATTAAGGGAACATCCCCGAATCGAGGCTTTAAGCAAAATACCAGCAGCAGTCTGGAAGGCTTCGCATTTAATGACTTTCGGATTCCAGCCAGAGAGAATGCCTCTAGAGAGGCCAATAGAACTAAGAGCACAAAACTCCCAACCCGGGCAGAGTTTAGAAAAGGCATAAAGAGCAGGATAAGGACTAGTCATGGTTTCTTGAAAAATAACTACATCAGGAGAAAGAACAAACAGCAAATGGCGGAGGCTTTTTTTCTTGGCCAGACTCCCTAGGCCACGAACATTCAATGAAAGGATGCACATTAAGAAACCGAAGAGTCAGGGGTCGAAGCTCTAAGGACCCGATGAGAAGGAGAGGAAAGAGAACTCTCTGCTGCTTTTAATCTCTCAGAAAGAGGAGTATAGGGAGCCTGGACAGCATCGATAGAATCAAGAGGAGGCTTTGTTGGTTTTTTCTTCCGTCTAATAGTAACATTCTCAAACCGGATTGAATCTAGAGGGAGTACCGATGGGGAGAGAGGATTTTTGTCAGAAAAAATACTAAAAGATTTTTTCAAAGAGGGATCAGCAAAGGAAGGGGAGTCTGTGGGGCTGTTATGGGGAGAACCAGAAGTCTGGGGTCTAATCTGGCCAAAAATGGTAAGGGGAGGGAAATCAACCTCAGAAAACAGAGGAGTTGGGGAAGAGTCAATCAAGGGGGAAGAAGAGGGAATAGGACATAACGGGACAGCAAGGGAAACTCCAGAACTCAAAGGGGCTAAGGGAGGGAAAAAAGCAATGGCTGAAGGAGAAGACTCTTGAATCAAATTAGTCAAAGGGGGTTCGGGCAGATCGGGTTCCTTAGGAGGAATATGAGAAGGAGTCACGTCAGAAGGCAAAGCCCCTTTTTTACTGCTGATCACAGAGTCAATAATTTCCAGATCCAAGTCTGACACTTCCCCAAATAAAGTAATAGCATTATTCAGCTAGCCAGAAGAGGAGACATTTTGGATCGGAGTTGAACAATCCTTTGTTATTGAAATAATAGGGGAATTAACAAAGGAATCAGTCAAATATCGATTAACAGGCCTATGACGTAAAGAAGGACAGTCACGGTGCAAATGACCTGTCTCTCTACAAACACTGCATCTAAAGGGAATGCCTAGAAAATCCAAATGTTGAATAAACAGACGCTCATGGCAAAGTATCTCAACTTCAGCTGGAAGGCCTTTAGAGATATCAATTTCAACCAGAATTTTTGCCTTCCTTTTATCATAGGAGTTCATGAAGTCATCCTCTAAAGCCACAAACCTGCCAATAGTGTTTCCAACACCTTCCAGCATAGTTCGATTCCAAAGAGGGAAAGGAAGCCCTGGGAGAATTGCCCATAGATGGCGCTTTTTCACTCTTTCTATAACAGGATCAAAGTTTACATGCCAATGATCCAGCACTAGCGATCCATTACCCACTCTCCATAAACGGCTAAGAACCTCAGAAGCATGTGAATCCTCTAAGAAGACAAATACTATCCAACCCCGAGCCAGCAAACTGATAGTTGGAATATAGGTTAGAAAAGGTTTCCAAAACTCAGTTGCCCATGATATCCAGTCCTTCTTATCCATTGAAACATATTCCAGTCTACCAATTAAAGCACATCGACTCAATTCTTCCACTCTGTCTAAGTAAATATCCCTACCAACTACATACCGAAGTTTCCCTTCCAGAGCTTTGTAGGCCTTTGCCTTCCTGCGCCTCTGAAATCGAGCAGGACCATGGTCCATTCTAGGGTCGGGAGACCCATCATGGATCCCCACCATCATATATAGGGGAGATTTCCAGCAATCAAACCACTAAGCAGAATAAAGACCCATCAAAGTGCATAAAAACCAAGATCAGCCCCCAGGCGAGTAAGAAAACAAAGAGAAAGGGCTATACAATATCAAGTAAAACCTCTGATCACTAGTCCAGCATATAGAAGTAAAATAAGTAATAACAGGACAGACTAACCCCCAGCACCGAAAACTGTCCAGATAGTAAATACAGCCCATAAAAATAACAAAGACACCTCATAATCAAGCTCCGGGTAGATTAGCAACAGGAAGAAAGGACAACAAATCATAGACCATTTTGGTAAATTCTGATATCTAATCCGGCATAGAAATGAAACATCTATGTAAATTAGAAGGACAGAAAAAAAACCCATATGATCCAGAAGCATATACAAGCCACCAAATATAATTCCTCAATCAATAACATACAATCCCCATACAAAAAATCAACAAAGATCAGACCGATGACAATTAAATCGAGTGCTTATCCAAAGTGCCAGGTATACCACATTCAATAGTATAATCCCATACAATCTAAACCTTAATGATAGATGCAGATATCAGATGCCAAGTATAATACTTAATATTAAATTCAGAAATCGCATCAACACAGAAAGGGGTATCCATAATAATAGTGACAGATGCAACAATAACAGAAGACAGTCAAATCCCCAAAATTAAACAATAACAGTCCTTTATCAATCGGGCCGAAGAATCCGAACACATATACTGTCACTAGGAATCAAACAGCTCAAACGCAAGACCAAACAGTTCAAGCACTATTATAATCCACATCCAGTGCCATAAGACCCAAAAATCACCAAACCTTAATGATAGTTGTAGATATCAGATGCCACGAATAAAAACTTAATATTATATTCAGATATCGCAACAACACAGAAAGTGGCGACCATTCATAATAGTGACAGAAGAAATCCCAAAACCTAGATGAGAGCACGGGCCGAAGAAGCCGCTTGAGAGCGCAAAACCAAACAGCTCAAGCACTTTTACAATCCACATTCAGTGCCACAGAACCCACAAAATAACACCGATGGTCAAAGTGCAAACCCTCAATCCATGAGCATAATAGTAAAGTTAAACCCTCAGATCATGCCCATGGGAAAATCATACAAGAAGAGTCACTGAGATTAATGACAACGTTACATAGCAGTCAAACCCTAAAATATCCGACGGAAACAGCGAAGGCAACCCCAAGAACCATAAAAAACAAAAACCAGCCCACTACCAGGCTCGGTCAACTAGAAGAAACCTCGAGCAAAGAAAAAAGGATACTCTCTGTCCACATCAACCCTTAGGGTTTCAGTCCGAGAGAAAACACAAAGATAAAATAAGAAATCAAACCCTAATCTCTCTGCATCCCGACAGACACTACCAAAACAAGATAACTGTTCAAGGAGGCCAATGCCGCTGAGACAAAAAATGATATTCCCACTTCTTTTAAACTGGTTGGTACTAGTCCTCGAAAGAGGAGGGACTCCAGTTGTCGGGTGCAGCTAAAGGAAAATCAAACAACCAGCAAAACCCCAGACAAAAACCACTGAGCATTGACAGAGAGAAGGGTCTGTCCAAGAAAAAAGGGTAGACTTCAACGAAAGAGCCAAAGAGAAAAAGGGTATGACTAACTTCCCCAAAACCCAACAGAATGGAATAACAAAGACCATTTCTACCTGGAGCCGAGACAAATAAGAGCAGGTAAAGAAATACCGGTTATGGAGATAATCAGTACCACGTGGGAGCACAATCATAGCCATCCCTGCAGAAGTCTGTGGAGGCACCATCCTGCGAGCTGCAACCCTCACCGAGCTGCAAAAACCCTCGCTCCCCCATCACTCCTTACTTTTCAGCCCAAAACTGGAGATAATCAGTACCACAAGGGAGCACAATCATAGCCATCCCTGCAGAAGTCTGTGGAGGTGCCATCCTGCGAGCTCCAACCCCCGCCGAGCAGCAACCAACCCATAAAATTTATCCCAATATTTGTTCATATAATTTCCCATGTGACACGGTCATACTAAATTTGTGTACCTATGGTACCGATACATGATGCATATGATGCAAACGTGGAATCGGAAATTTTCAATTCTAGGTGTTGCCGCTACAACTGATGTATCAACACCTTGATCCCTTTCTTTGCTTGTTATTGTTAATGATATTCTCCTGGATCTTTTGGTCAACCCACGAGTGCATGGGGAATCTATTTATTTCGATGTACCATTTCATTAGCTAAAGGGGATTGAGGAATTTCATTGGATTCTAATAGAAGGTATTTTCTCAACATTTTTGGAGGAATGTTTTTAAGTTTTTGTAATGTTTCCATTCCTACCAACAATGACTCTGAGCTTGAAACATTTCCCTATCCAAGTGAAAATTGAGTGTTTTAGTGTTTATAAGTATAATAAATTTATAAAAATGTTATTGTGCAATACAAAATATTGGAAAATTAAAATATACCTAAGCAATCTATAAATACAAATTAAGCATACCATTATCCCTTGATTGGTTCCTTCTTCTCCACTTGCCATCTTCAATTTCTTGAGTGATTTGGTGTGCCTCTCTCTTTCCAAAACCCCGGTGTTTGATCTTCTTTGTTATTGAATGTTAAACACTCTTCCACAAGCATAATTCTTCCACCATCTTCCGAAATGGAAATTATTCAACCAACTTCCTCAAGGAAAAATTATGAGCTTGCTTCCTCAACCAAAAATATTCAAGCAACTACAAGGTAATTCTTCAAAGAACAACCTAGAAAAGGGAGAACTAAGGGGTTGTTTTCTCTTGTAAATCTTCAAATCTGAGGTAACAACCACCAATTCTATAACTTAGGCGCTCCTCCCTCCTTGCATTGTGCCAAATGAGTGTTGTTGGCCTTCTATTTTTGTGTTTTATGAGTCAAATGACCTCTCCATGATCTGTACTCCCATAGTTTTCATTTTTTTATTTTCACTTGATAGTCGGTACTAAATCGGACACACTCAACCCATGGATTTGCATCTCGGTTAGTGTCCCAAACAACGTATAGAGCTGTATCAGGTTTAGTGTCAAGTATAACACCTAAATTAGCATCAGAATTAATTTCTAAGTTCATCTAGACTTGCACCTTAATGTGGTATTGAAATATTATTGATTTGGGATTCCTTTTGAAGCATGAAATGCACGTCCTTGTAGCAACCTTGAAAAATATTTATAACTCAATTCCCATGGATCCTTTGATGAGACCTAAAAGAAAAAGGGTATTCCCGAAAACTTCAAAACTTGACTAGGTTGAATCCATGACCAATCTAAATTAGCAAGCCAACCAAGAATGTCATCTAACGACAACTTGTAGCATTATGTCCCCACCATTTTCAACTTAGATATTGAGGCCTTATTACAATTTGAATGCAAGGCATGATTTTGTCCACTAACTCCTTTTACTCTAAGATGGTTAAAAAAATGGCCATTCACCATCTCGCAAGCATTAGGATTAGGGAGAGGGATACCCTTAATAATGTCTTTAGTGGCATAATGGTCCATTAGATAAATGGGAACCTTTGATAACATTACATACATAGTTGGGTCCAATTAACAAATTTATCTAATTTCTCTACATAGTCCAACCATCATTGAATTAGATTGATTGATAGACAAATATACTATAACATTAGATAAAATAATAATAATAAAAGTATTTTTAACCCTAATGAAGAAAGGGAAAAACCAAAGCACATAGAGCATTGTGAGGTTGAAATGCCATTCCATGAGGTCATGGTCCTTTTCAATGTCGAGCTTGGTGAAATGGGCCCTTAGGATTAGGCATTTTTACCATTCCATTTCTTCCTAGACAATAACCACATTATCAAGAATAAAGAAACCTTTAATGAAGGATAGTTTATGTGGTAAGATACAATGAATCCATAGGGATAGACATCTAGCTAGAAACTTGTAGGATAAATTAGGAAGGGTGATCATCAAAAGTTAGTAATTAGATTTGGGTTGCCTATTTTTGCAATAAACATTATGAATCTTCTATTGATTAGAGTTATCAAATATATTTTATGAATTTATTCCGCATACATATTGAGAAGGTTACTCTCAACGAAATCGCACGTGTCCTTGAAAAATACACATTGGATACCCATATAGTCCTATTATTTTATCATTGGTTATCACCATCAAGTGCTCTATCATATTCAACCAAATTGAACCTTCACACAATGTTTCCTACACTGGAGACAGCTTTAAAGGACATAGTTAATATAATTTTGCATGGTGACCTTGCATGAATCTATTGACTCTTGAGAGTGTGAGAAAGTATGATGGTTCTTAATAATATCCCTCTAAACATATTCATGGTTGGTTGTCCATGCTTTATAGGTCTTCAAGGTTTCATATTCTTTAAATTGCAAGGCATTTAAGAAAGCCTTCATGGACCTATCCACTAGTTGAGTCAGTAAAACTGAGCATTGAATATGGCTCCTAGGGTTGTCAAATCCCTTCCACCTTTAAGAAGGGTAGAACATTAGCAACCCTATTTTGCATTGCTTCATTATACAACATAAACTTCCTCAGATTCTTATTTTTTTAGTGTACAGTGAAAATGTTGCATGACTACAAGATGTCAAGCAAATTGTAATGTCCCTAAGTTTTGGACCTTGACATAAGCTATGTAAATGATATAATATCATTGATGTAATTGATGGAACATGGTGAGGATATCAAGGAAAGCCCCTACCATGGACACCCCAAATATATATATGTATATATCAGCAAGTAATGTGGTTAGAGAACCATGCATTGGTCAAGCGCAACAGTATTGTAAATGTGATGTACATGTGCATGATAATAATAAATAAATATACAAGTGATTGTGCAAGGAAACAAGAGCATGGGGCAGGATTATCCTAAGGTTAGGAATGGATGTATTAAGCCAATAATCCAATAGATGAGATCCAAGTTTCCGAGATACGATTGATGAGCCATTAGATATCAGTCTGACTCATGCACCCCAAATCATTTAATGCTTCCAAGAGGAATGTAGTTGAGACAATTATTGTATTAGGGAGAGGAAGGTGTGGGTTTGAGTTTCCTTGTGATAGAATTGTGAAAAAGGAGTGTCAGTTTCCCTATAGCATTAGGAATGGGAACTGCTTATTGGGTAAACAATCATTTTCGTTGATGTCATCCTTAAATTACCTATCACATAGGGACTATATTATTGTGTGGGAAGATCCTCCATGCTTAGTGTATTAAGATATGGGGATAGTTTGTTGCACAATTAATTAATTCAATATTACATAGTAATGTTTTGGTATCAAAAGTAGAAAGAAAAAAAATTGTGGTTGCGATAGGCCATAGAGGTCGTTGTGACGTGACAGAGTGGTACCGAAGCAGTGGTTTCAACACTAGGATACTAAGTGCAAAAATGAATTATGTATAATAATATTACAGTGATTATTAATATTGTTAATGTGTTCACTAATATATCTTCCTTTGTGCATAGCATTAGCAATTGCAGAAAGGTCATTTAGCAAAGAAAAGAAGGAGGCAAGAAGAAGAATATGAAGTAACCATTTCAATGATCATCATGGATGATGTGCAGGATCCCTATGATCAAACATAAGATGATATGGGAGAGGATGTGCGTGGTGGTAACGTAGAAACATAGTCCATTTGAAGGAGGGCACAAATCACACCTCTAGATATGGTTGAGACTATGAGAAGTTTCAATGAAAGGATGACTAAAGTGCAAGAACAACAGCATCAGATCGTGTTGCCATATTGCAGAGCTTAACATACCTTCACCAGAAATCCAATATCGGATCAAATCATAACAGTGGAAGTAAGAATGGAAGATGTGTGAGCAGTCACTCTAAAGGAAGGTCATGATGCAAATAAAGAAGTGTGAGTAGAAGGAGAATGAGCATTTCTCTGTCAAATACCTCAAGCAATAGATTGAGTAGATCAAAAAGATCATTAGTGTAATACACCAAACAATTATTAAATTGTTAAAGACTTTGATTATTTATTATTATATATTTTGACAAATAAAGTCGAAATAAATGGAATGGAATTATTATTATTATTAATTAAATAACTGAGAGGAATTGGAACTGAGTAGCCGTTAAAAGAGTGTTTGTTGACCTACAAGGGGAAATGACAAATGGTGAAAGCTACTGAGCAAAAACTCAAGTGATGCAGGAGGCATCTTCCTCAAAATAAGTTCGAGACTCCTTGTGGAGCATTAATGAGTAAGTGGCTTATAAATGACCAAGTCCTAGGAAAAATACTATAAAGTATTGTGTCCATTGAATAAGGAGGATACTTGCAATGGAGGGGAAATTATCTATTGATGCAAGGAGATTGCACATTCATCGAAATTTTCCCTTGTGGTTCAACAAACAGGATCGAGGGTTATGTAGCAAGTAATTTTGGCCGCTCTAAGAGTTAGTTGGGAGGAACGACATCTTCAGTTTTGTTTTCCTATTAGTGGTGACAGGTTCTTTACTAGTTTATATGATGCATTGATATTGTTATTTAAATTATGAAAGTAGATTATAATTCTTACTGCACTCATAAACTGTAAATACACATAAGCATTAATTATTTTTCTTTTAGGGTGAAAACACGAAGTTGGTATACACTTTTTGCCTGTTTTTTGACCAAAAACTACAAAATTTTATGTTTTTAACTTAACCCGTTCAAACCCATATCCCCCTTAGGAATTTCACCTTGACATAAACATTAGAGGTTTAGAGAATTCTATTAGCTTCATACTCATTATTTTTGAATTTTTTTTATGGACATATAGTAGGACAAATTTGACAAGCACCAACGGCATATACTTTAAAATTTTACGTTTGGATAATGAGTGACCTGTGTGGCCTTCATTTTTTTTAGAGATGGTTATTCATTTTACAGATACCAAATGTACGTTCATAATCTACATAGATTGTATATATCATTGGTTATCACCATCAAGTGCTCTATCATATTCAACCAAATTGAACCTTCACACAACCTTTCCTACATTGGAGACACCTTTAAAGGACATAGTTAATACAATTTTGCATGGTGACCTTGCATGAATCTATTGACTCTTGAGAGTGTGAGAAAGTATGATGGTTCTTAATAATATCCCTCTAAACATATTCATGGTTGGTTTTCCATGCTTTATAGGTCTTCAAGGTTTCATATTCTTTAAATTGCAAGGCATTTAAGAAAGCCTTCATGGACATATCCAATAGTTGAGTCAATAAAATTGAGCATTGAAAATGGCTCCTAGGGTTGTCAAATCCCTTCCACCTTTAAGAAGCGTAGAACATTAGCAACCCTATTTTGCATTGCTTCAATATACAACATAAACTTCCTCAAATTCTTATTTTTCTAGTGTACAATGAAAATGTTGCATGACTACAAGATGTCGGGAGAATTGTAATGTCCCTAAGTTTTGAACCTTGACATAAGCTATGTAAATGATATAATATCATTGATGGAACATGGTGAGGATATCAAGGAAAAGGCCCTACCATGGACACCCCAAATATATATATGTGTGTGTGTGTGTGTGTGTGTGTGTGTGTGTGTGTGTGTGTGTGTGTGTGTGTGTGTGTGTGTGTGTGTGTGTGTATGTATGTATCAGCAAGTAATGTGGTTAGAGAACCATGCATTGGTCAAGTGCAACAGTATTGTAAATGTGATGTACATGTGCATGATAATAATAAATAAATATACAAGTGATTGTGCAAGGAAACAAGAGCATGGGGCATGATTATCCTAAGGTTAGAAAGGGACGTATTAAGCCAATAATCCAATAAATGAGATCCAAGTTTCCTAGAGACGATTGATGAGCCATTAGATATCAATCTAACTCATGCATGCCAATCATTTAATGATTCCAAGAGGAATGTAGTTGAGATAATTATTGTATTATGGAGAGAAAGGTGTGGGTTTGAGTTTCCTTGTGATAGAATTGTGACAAAGGAGTGTCAGTTTCCCTATAGCATTAGGAATGGGGATTGCGTATTAGGTAAGCAATCATTTTCGTTGATGTCATGCTTGAATTACCTATCAGATTAGGGGATGGCATAGTAACTTGTTAGTTAGTCTATCATCTAATTAATGAGTTTACATGGTTAAGTAACTCAATCCTTCATGGGTGTATATATATCGTGCTCCCTTGTGTGTAATGCATATTATTCATCGATCCATTCATTGAGCGATCTATCATTCTCATCCATGGAAAAGAGTCGACAAGCGTTCCTGAGAGGAATCCTAACTTTAATAGTGATATATTGGAGAGTGGATCTAAGCTCTAGTTTGTGGAAATGACTGAGAGTCAAAGAGGAAACTGGAGAATACAATTTCTATATTTTCCTTTATTAATCTAGGTAGTAGAGTGGTATCAAATTACACAATTGTTATCTTGATCCTGAGCATCCTGAATTGTGTCGAAGATCTATGTGGCAGATTACATTCCCATAAGTGGCCAGAGTTGGACTAACAGTGTGGTGAAGCATCGTGAATGCTCAATCATGCGCTTGAGAAGCTTTGGTTCCTTAACATTGGGTTAGCCCGAGTGTGGTTGTCTGTGAGCCTTATTATAGCAGGGTATTTTGTTAGATAGTAACCAAAGTGATTCATTAGATCCATTACTTATGTACAACCTAGTTTTATAAGCCTTAGGAAAACATAAATTATAGCCAAATGATTTGGGATTGCGTGATATTTCTACGCACACACTAGTATAGCACCTCAAGGAAGGTGATTCTTGAGGGATCATTGAGCGGTGAAGGGGTACCTTCTTGGTGTTGTGTGGGGTGAGTATTGTGGACCCAAAGCTAGTCAAGTTTGCATAAGGCATATGTGGTTATGGAACTAAACTTTATATTATTGTTTGTTCTACTTAAAATGTTGTAATTCTTGAGGAAGTGAATATAGTGTTAATAACTGAGTGGATTCAAATCCAATAGTGGTTGTGTGACCTCCCAATGGAATAATAGGGTTTGGGTTGTCTTTCTATGCACAAACATGAATAGCACATGTGTAGTGTTGTTTGGGAAAGTATTGTGGAACCTAAGCTAACAGAGTCTACACAAGGTCAATCGATGGTATCGAGTCCCAAAGTGGTGTAGAGTGCAGATCTGGTTAAGATACTAGTGAAGGATGTCACCTCCTAGTGGAATAATAGGGTTTGGGTGGTATTTCTACACACACACTAGTATAGAACCTATAGGAAGGTGATGCCTAGGGGACTGTTAAGAGATGAAAGGGTACCTTCTTGGTGTTGTTTGGGGTGGGTATTGTGGACCCCAAGCCAACCGATTCTATGCAATGTGCTTGTAACTCTATGGTGAGTCACTACTTAACATTTCCCCTCTAGTGATTAGAAAAGCCTATTAACCTAGCAGAAGTTGGCTTGGCTCTAGTTGTGTGCCTATTTAGACTGTGAGTGAGCTCTAGATGGTTCCCCTTTCCTTAAGGTAATCATTCCTAGCGTAGGGGTGTCCTCTTAGTATAAAGGGTATATGTTAGATAGACTGCCTATGATTGGGTGGAACGTTGCTCTTGCACAATCAACTGCTCAAAGAAGATTCATTCAAGATAAGTGTTATGTGATGTTTCATTGTTGTTACTTATTTCCATTGTATGAATGTTGATATGAATGAATGATGAGATGCATGGTGAATATAATCATTATGAATATGGATTTCTTAGCTAGAAGTAACTTGATTATGAATATTTACTTGATGAATATACGAGGATATGCCTTATAAATTCTTGCATCTAAATGTGTCAGTTATGTAATAATTCCCTCTATGTGTATAGCACTAACTCTATAGGAAGTGAGTGTCTTGTCACTGCAAGAAAAGTTTCCACGTGAGGGTTAAGTTATGCAGTGGTAGTTACACAATGGTTTAAGGCAGTCACACAATGGATCGTGTGGTCACTATGATTTAGCATGTGCATTATAGTTGCGCTATAAAGGAATTGATAAGTGTGGGAGTGCACGAGGTTAAATTAGTTTGTACAGTATCACATAGGGACTATATTATTGTGTGGGAAGAGCCTCCATGCTTAGTGTATTAAGATTTGGGGATAGTTTGTTGCACAATTAATTAATTCAGTATTACACAGTAATGTTTTGGTATCAAAAGTAGAAAGAAAAAAAATTGTGGTTGCGATAGGCCATAGAGGTCGTTGTGACGTGACAGAGTGGTACCGAAGCAGTGGTTTCAACACTAGGATACTAAGTGCAAAAATGAACTATGTATAGTAATATTACAGTGATTATTACTATTATTAATGCGTTCACTAATATATTTTCCTTTGTGCATAGCATTAGCAATTGCAGAAAGGTCATTTAGCAAAGAAAAGAAGGAGGCAAGAAGAAGAATATGAAGTAATCATTTCAATGATCATTATGGATGATGTGCAAGATCACTATGATCACACATAAGATGATATGGGAGCGGATGTGAATGGTGGTAACATATAAATAGAGTCCATTTGAAGGAGGGCACAAATCACACCTCTAGATATGGTTGAGACTATCAGAAGTTTCAATGAAAGGATGACTAAAGTGCAAGAAGAGTAGCATCAGATCATGCTACCATATTGCAGAGCTTAACATATCTTCAAAAGAAATCCAATATCGGATTAAATCATAACATTGAAAGTAACAATGGAAGATGTGTGAGAAGTCACTCTAAAGGAAGGTCATGACGCAAATAAAGAAGTGTGAACAGAAGGAGAATGAGCATTTCTCTGTCAAATACCTCAAGCAACAGAATGAGTAGATCAAAAAGCTCATTAGTGTAATACACCAAACAATTATTAAATTTTTAAAGACTTTTATTATTTATTATTATATATTTTGACAAATAAAGTCAAAATAGATGTAATGCAATTATTATTATTATTAATTAAATAACTGAGAGGAATTGGATATGAGTAGCGTTAAAAGAGTGTTTGTTGACCTACAAGGGGAAATGACAAATGGTAAAAGCTACTGATTAAAAACCCAAGTGATTGAGGAGGCATCTTCCTCAAAATAAGGTTGAGACTCCTTGTGGAGCATTAATGAGCAGGTGCCTTATAAATGACCAAGTCCTAGGAAAAATACTATAAAGTATTGTGTCCATCGAATAAGGAGGAGACTTGCAATGGAAGGGAAATTATCCATTGATGCAAGGAGATTGTGCATTCATCGAAATTTTCCCTTGTGGTTCAAAAAACAGGCTCGGGGGTTATGTAGCAAGTAATTTTGGCTGCTCTAAGAGTTGGTTGGGAGGAACGACATCTTCAGTTTTGTTTTCCTATTAGTGGTGAAAGGTTCTTTACTAGTTTATATGATGCATTGATATTGTTATTTAAATTATGAAAGTAGATTATAATTATGACTGCACTCATAAACTGTAAATAAACAAAGGCATTAATTAGTTTTCTTTTAGGGTGACAACGCGAACTTGGTATATAATTTTTGCCTATTTTTTGACAAAAAACTACAAAATTTTATGTTCTTAACTTAACCCTTTCAAACCCATATCCCCATTAGGAATTTCACCTTGACATAAACATTAGAGGTTTAGAGATTTCTATTAGCTTCATACTCATATTTTTTTGAATTTTTTTTATGGACATATAGTAGGACAAATTTGATGGGCACCAACGGCATATACTCTAAAATTTTACGTTTGGATAACGAGTGACTCGTGTGGCCTTCATTTTTTTAGAGATGCTTATTCATTTTACAGAAACCAAACGTACGTTCATAATCTACATAGATTGTACTTTGAAATGGACTATATGTTGAGTATTTTCATACCTAAACACTATTTTTTATTACTTTTCAAAATTTAACATATGTTTAAAAAATGGTGCCTTATTAACACATGTTTGTGTCATCCCGTTTTCTTTCAAATGTGACTCTTATCATAAAAACTAAAACTACCGTTTTGAAGAGGACAGTGCAAGGAACATCCTTGTGAATTTTTACATTTTTGTTGTTGTTGTCATTGTGATGAAATTGAATTTTCAGTGTGACTGATTCTCAAAAACTTGTATAGCAACTTCGTTTTTTCACCCTTTAACCGTAATTGTTATTTGAATTATAAACTTTTGTTATGATTCAAATTTTTATGCACTTAAATTTTAGGAATATGGATTACCTTTCCTATAAAGAGAAATTCAAATTTTTTAACTATGCAAAACCCTCTACAGAATGTCATAAACCATAAGTTATTTAGCTATCAACATAACGTTTTTCTCTTCAAGCATTTTCTTTACAAACACGATAGGGAGAGACAAAAGGATTCTTTTCAAAATTCCAAATATAATAAATATTAAATGATTAAATGATTAAAAATGCATTTATGTTGACAGAAAACCCGTCAACAGGGGTTCACTCTCTTTTGACACCCAAACCACCGCGATCTCCCTAAGCACCGGTCCAGACAGGTTTTACCCCGTCCAGCAACACCTGTAGAGAAAATGAAATCTCACCTGACATGTTTGAGGGGGAACTGTTGGAACCAAGTTTTCCCAATGTGAAGGAGGACCGTGCATCTACTTGTCAAATCAGTGCAACATTATTCAACAGATCTAATTATTCAGATTATGTAGTAACAGAATCATATCATCATTCAGTGAATCAGATCAACATACTTAGATCATAGCACATACATCAAAGCATAAACCGATCTATCAGTATATCATCATTCATAGCAGAGAAGCATTGCATCATTCACAGATACACATCACACTCACATTTAGATTGCAGAAAATGAAAAAACAAAAAGATAGGAAAAGACACAATGGTTCTGCATAATCTTCGTCATGTCATATTAACCTTCACAGCAAAACACAGATTCTCCAAAATAGTGTTGATGTATTTGTAACTTCGGAATGTATTCACTTGTATATCTTATGTATTGTACCTCGATGTTTATTTTGGGAAGTATCTGTAATGTAATTGAGTCATGTCATGCCCCAATGTTCCGATCGGGAGATTCAATCATGTAAACAAGTCATTTAAAGTCATTGAGGTTAACCCTCCATTGTACGTCAGGGAAATATTCCCCAGAATTGAGTCAAGGTTAACCCTCCTTGTTGATCAGAGGGAAAAGTCCTCACAATTGTGGGGCACTAGGGATATTAGACTCTCCTAGAGATGTCGGCCCTAGTAAGTAATTGTTAAGTGGGGCCGACATGTTGAAGTGGACATTAAGTGAACGAAAGAATATAAATAGAGAGTGAGCCTCTCTATTTATCACACACACACACTCACTCATTGGGGCACATGAGTGAGAGAGGAGAAGATCTCTCAAGTGAGAGAGAGAGAATAGCTGTGGAGACATGTTTTCTGTTTTCGGGTTTTACTACTGCCATTGGTGCTCATTCTATATCTGAGGAAGTTGCAGGGTTTTCTCCTTTATGGTTTCCCCGAGGAAAATTCTTTTTGTCTCTTATCTCTTGTGTTTATTGATGTGCATGTTATTCTCTCAGATAAGATCCTAAGATCATATTGCTTAAATGATAAAAATCTAAGATGGTATCAGAGCTAACCTTAGAAGAAGACATTATGCAGTTATAGAAGCTAGGGATTCTTAATTTTTGGGTCTCTCTCCACAATCCATCAGCAAAAGAAAGCTAGGATAACTCTCCATTGAAGGGCACATCTTTCTGTTGAAGTGGAATTTGATTCCGGGAATTTTCAGTTTTTGTTGTGCGAAATTAGGGCTTTTAACAGAAGAGGAATTTTTTAGTGAGCCCGGCATAAGATTACTCTCCTCATCAAAATCTAAGTTTAGAGACCTGGGTCGAGATTTTTTCTTGGGTGAAACTCCAGGAAAGTCAAACCCTAGTTTGACCTCGGGCCTGAAAAAACCCTAAAATACTGAAACAGATAGTTTTGGTAGATTTGCTATATCTCGAGATTGGAGAAGGCTCAGGTGCCGAAAATTTCACAGGTCGAAGCTCAATTCCTTATGTACACTTTTTCCAAGTCTCGGCCTCATATTCACTATATTCTAAGAGATATGATTCCTCCAAGTTAGGATTCCAACCTCTCCCAAGATTCCTCCCCAAACAAGACACCTGTGGAGAATTGCTATACCTCGGGATACAAAGGTCCAAATGAAATTTCTCAAGATGTTCCAGAAAGGGAATGGAATTCACTTTCTTTGATACAAGTTTCGAACCTTGAAGATAAAGTAGTGACACGTGGCAGTCTGTACAACTTCGCTATGCTGAATAGTACTGAAACAGGTCACCTTGGGAAAACGCTCATAGTTCCCAATTGGTGAAACCAATTCTGATGAAACTTGTGGTTTTGGAACAGGGACAGATGAGGATACCTTAGTACAAAATTTTAGACATAGAGGACCAATACTTTTAGAGATACCATAGAAACAGTATCAGGCATGTTTGCAGAAGAAATTGGTAAACTAGGGATTCCTGTTCTAGGAGCTTCCCTCCACTGTTTTTAGGAAAAGGAGTACATTGGACAGCTCACCTTGAAGAGGTATATCTTTCTATCTAATAAAATATAAAAGATTCCAAGTTTTAAAAATTAGGGTTTCTGACAAACCCTAGATCATCCAGCTCTGGAACCAGGATGGACACCTCAAATCGATAAGATCTAATCTTTTGCTATTTACAGCTAAGGTTCTCATTTCAAGATGACTAATCATACCAGCTTGATGACAAGCTTGGTGAGGCTGAAAACATCCAAGCATTGAAGTATAGGATCTCACTAGTTCTTGAAGGAAATGAATTGGACACCTACATAAGTAGAGAGGTTCCAGTTCCAGAGGTAGATGAGGCTAAAAGACTTACATAAGAAGAACTTGGTCAAGGCCAAGAAGATCATTGTTGATTCAATCACGGATCACCTTATACCACAACTATATTCCCTAAAGACACCGAAAGAGATGTTTGATTCCTTGAGCAAGATATTTGAATGGAATAACATAAATCAGAAGATGACCTTAAGAAACCAGTTGAAGAATGTGAAGATCCATAATGCAGAGACCATACAGTCATACTTTACAAGGGTCTCTCAAATCAAAGAACAACTTGAAGCGGTAGAAGAAGAAGTGGAGAATGTTGAAGTTGTGATAACCACCTTGAATGGCCTCCCAGGATCATGGGATTCATTCATGCGAGGAATGTGTGCTAGAAGGAAGTGATTACTTTCAGCAGACTCTGGGAAGAGCACACACAAGAAGAAGCTCGACTCATAATAAGAGAAAATAAGATGGGAGCAACTGAAGATCAAGCTCTCACCATCCAAAGAAGATCCCTCAAGCGATGAGGAATATGAAGAACTCAACTCTTGAAGAACCTCTTATCCATCTTAGCATTTGGATAAGAAACGATGCTATTATGAATGAAGAAGATGATGAAGCTGAAGGCTCAAGAAGGAGTCTACCCACGAAAAAAATAAAGATAATTATTCAATTGTCATTTCATGATATTGTTTTTGTTATGCATTTGTTTATATTCAATTGATGTATTATGCATGATAGAATGTTTGCATTAATGAAATTATACTACTAATATGCATGTGATGGGTAAGTATCTCATGGTGTTATACAAAGGCTCCATTGCTACTTATCTAGAATGAAACCTCTTTGCTGACATATTGGATTAGTGCACAATCTCAATGTTGTCCTGGTAGAGAAGGAAGGCATCTAGAAAGTTTCTGTGAGATATGGATGAATGTTGTAGTGGCTAAAATAGTTGCATGATCATATATTTATGCATAAGAACTTGCCATTATGAATATGCCTTATGAAATGTTTCTAACCATACAAATGCATTTGACTTGTAGGGAAGATCGCGTACATAATCACCTACAAGAAAAGAACGATGAGACTTGTTCTGAAGAACAAGTGATGACAGATAAAGAAGAATATGATGATACTTTTAAATAATTCAAGAGGCCCCAGACACAGTGAAATTATGTGACACTGTTGAGCGACATCATTGATGTAGAGCTTTCCAGCTATGAAGAAGTAGCCAAGAAGAATGATGTCTAGGGTGCAGCATCGAGCCCTGAAGGGAAGTCGGTAGTATCTTCCATATGGATCTACAATATCCAGCATGCAGTAGATGACAATATCGTGGGATACAAGGCAGGACTCATAGCATGAGGCTTCTCACGAAAAAGAAGGCATAGACTACGAAGAGACATTTGCGGCCACCAGAAGTTAAGACACATGATAGGCAGACTCATGTGTGCAAATTAAAGAAGGCCTTGTACAGAAGACACCCATGGGATAACACATACATGAGGAGCTTGAATATCACCTAGAGTGATGACGATCTTAACCTTTGCTACAAGGTTGAAGATGAAAGCCTATAGAGGATGACAAGCTCATAGATGGGTGCGAGACGAAATTTTGAAAAGGTTCAAGATAGAGGATCTTGGTATCCAGTGACCCTAGATGGATACATAGAATATTAGTAGCAGATGAAGCTACTTGTCACTCCATTATAGAATGTTTCAGTGCATAGAGTATGAAAGACAGAGGGACAATGATGCTTCACTTCAGAGGGAGTGACTACAGAAGATCCTGAGGTTCGACATGGTACGACAAGATGGACAGATTACTGATGACTCTAGGCTTTACTAAGAGTAAAGAGGATTCCAACCTTTGCTTCAAGCTTGAAGCAAGAAGACTAGTGATGCTCCTGTTATATGTCAATGACTTGTTCCTAACAGAAAAAGAGGAACTCGTTCAAGTTGCAAGAAGGAGACTTGCTGCTGAGTTCGGGATGGACTTGGGTATGATGCACTACTTTCTAGGCATGGAGGTATGGCAGAGTACAAATGGAATCTTCCTGGGACAAGGGAAGTATGCAGTAGAGATCCTGAAGAGGTTTAGGATGATGGACTGCAAGGCCATGACCACACATATGGCATCGAACTTGAAGCCATTGAGTGTTGCTTCATCAGACTCGATTGATTCCACGATGTATCGTTAGATGATTTGTTCCTTGATGTACCTGACGAATACAAGACCAAATATTTGCTTTGTTGTGAACACATTGAGACATGCTCACCTGATGGTTGCAAAGCATGTGGTAAGGTACCTGAAGGGTACAGTTGAGTATGGGCTCAAATATGAAGCGAAGAGGGTTATGTGGATTCGGATTGGGAAGGCAGTGCCATTGATAGGAAGAGCACTTAGAGATGCTGCTTCATATGAGATTAGGTGTGATCTCTTGGTTTAGTAGGATGGAGTCCTACATGGTGCTGAGAACAACTGAGAGAGGAGCAGTGAAGCTCCAGTATGTGATCCATATCAAGATCTCTTGAAAGAGGGAGTTTTAGCATAGTCAGTGAAGACAGGTTGTCTAAGCATAAAATCCCGGTGAAGCTCGTAGGTGGCTCAGATGGAAACAGTCCTGTAGGTTGTCCTCAGATGTAATCGGTCTCGGAGAAGCTCGTAGGTTATCCTTGGATGTAATCAGCCCTGATGTGATTCTATGCTAGAAATGGCCAGAATGAAGTTCGAGTACTTCAGGGAGAAGCTTGGTGTTCTACAGATCGAGGTTCCTTCCAAGAGGAAGTGATGATTCCGTGAGCCATTATGACATGGTGATAGGATTGGTTCCTTCCATGATCAGATGTAAGTGTAGAGCCATTCTGATATGACTATGGGATTGGCTCCCACATGATCAGATATAAGTACTGAAGTCCATTCTCTGGGAGAATGGAGGCACCTGGTCACTTACCAAGAATACTCAGCCTAGAGATGAGAGCCATTCTGATATGACTATGGGATTGGCTCCCACATGATCAGATGTAAGGGCAAATCCATTCTTACATGACTGTGGGATTGGCTCCCACCTGATCAGATGTAAGGGCAGTGCCATTCTGACATGGGGGCAGGATGGTCCCTCCCATAGCCAGATATAAGGGCAAAGCCATTCTGACATGGGGGCAAGCTGGGCCCTCCCATGGTGAGGTGTAAAGGCTGGGCCATTCTGACATGGGGGCAGGTTGGGCCCTCCCATGGTCAGATGTAAGGGCTGGGCCATTATGAAATGGGGGTCGGTTGGGCCCTCCCATGCTCAGATATAAGGGCTGAGCCTTTCTGACATGATGGTGGATGTGTTCCTCTCATGGTCAAATGTGAGTGTTGGGCATGAGATTTTGACATGGGGGAAGGCAGGGCCCTCCCATGGTCAGATATAAGTGTTGGGCAGGCCTTTCTGATTGGGTCAGATATAAGTGTTGAAGAAGATCAAGACCTACCTAGAGGTTAGGCCTACAACTAGCATGAAAAAGAGTTGTCTCTGTAGAACTTCCCGTGACGAGAAGAATGAAGAGATAGCACCATTTGATTGAGATAGCGGAAGCAGTGCTGATGATGATGATCCAGAATTGATGATGATCTAGAATTGATGATGATCAAGTGATGATCCAATGATGATCCAGATCCAGTGATGATCCAAACTTGATGAATATGACTTAACAATGAAGATGACTTGACGGTGAAGATGGCCTGAAGATGAAGATGACTTGATGATGATCCAGATGATATAGAGAAAAAGACTTGTGCTGATAAATTGTGTCGAGAGAATACCTTCCTAGTTAAGAGGGAATGTTGATGTATTTGTAACATCGGAATGTATTCACTTGTATATCTTATGTATTGTACCCCGATGTTTAATCCGGGAAGTATTTGTAATGTAATTGAGTCATGTCATGCCCCGATGTTTCGATCAAGAGATTCAATAATGTAAACAAGTCATGTAAAGTCATTCAAGCTAACCCTTCATTGTAAGTCGGGGCAATAGTCCCCAAAATTGAGTCAAGCTTAACCCTCCTTGTTGATCGGAGGGAAAAGTCCTCACAGTTGTGGGGCACTAGGGTTATTAGACTCTCCTAGAGATGTCGGCCCTAGTAAGTAATTTTTAAGTGGGTCCGAAATGTTGAAGTGGGAATTAAGTGAACGAAAGAATATAAATAGAGATTGAGGCTCTCTATTTATCACACACACATACACTCACTCATTGGGGCACATGAGTGAGAGAGGAGAAGACCTCTCAAGCGAGAGAGAGAGAACAGTTGTGGAGATCATATTTTCTATTTTTGGGTTTTACTCCTACCATTGGTGCTCATTCTATCTCTGAGGAAGTTGCGGGGTTTTCTCCTTTATGGTTTCCCCGAGGAAAATTCTGTGTGTCTCTTGTCTCTTGTGTTTATTGCTGTGCATGTTATTCTCTCAAATAAGATCCTAAGATCATATTGCTTAAATGATAAAAATCTAACAAATAGTTCATCATCTCACATACACAGATCAAACAATCTTAATTCATACTCAGATCTTAATCCTCAAAAAGCATCCAAGTAAAACGCCAAGAAGCAGAACTCCAAACTTCAAACTTTAAGAAGACTTAACACTTGCAATTCTACATCTATTTACAGGCTTGCGCCTTTACATTGGTGGTCCACTTAAGCTAACTTCCTAACTACTTCTTAACATAATCTCCAAAACAATGACCATAATCTACATAATTTGGTCCAAATCTTCAAAATATGACCAAAATACATAAAATATAGCTAATCTGCGTTGTGTGTCATTTTCCACCTTGTGCAGCATCTTTAACCTTGCAAAGCATCTGCGATGTTGCACAACTAACTTTCCCCAAAACTTCCTGCCAACAGGCCCCCAACACAATATTGTGGCTCGCCCTCAAGCCACGTCAACTGGAAATGGTGTATCCACTAATCTTCACCTTGAAGTTCTCATAATCTTGGGTGATCTATGTGAACTATTCTTTTATTTTCTCAGTAGTATCCCAGCTTTATGCCACTTCTCGTGCCAATGGGTGCTCGGCAATCTTTGTTGTGACATCCTTTCTTCCCTCCTAAAATTCTTGCAGCACTGAAATTGCCTTCACTGAGAGTTGTGCACCAACATCTTGAAATTCATCTAACTGTGTTGTGCGCCTCAGGTGACGATCCCTTTCTTTTGCAACGCGTTGTTGTAACGCCTTCAGTTCAGCTGCCTATGTGACCTGTATAACTAGTCGCATCCCTTTAAGTGATGTCTTCAATGTTGCCAACTTCCCCTTGGCCTCCTGTAACTGCGTGGTCAGTTACTCCAACTGCGCGTCTGGGACTACACTACGTCAGTGACTCTCTTTGCTTCTTGCTCCATTTCCTCTAACTGCGTTGCGAAGTCCTCAATGGCACTTTTCCTTTTCGTAGCTTCCTCTGCTAGTGTGCATGGATCCATTATTGCGTGTAGATCATCCTTGTTGTGCTTCAATTGTGTAATTATAGCCCCAATCCACTCTGCTTTTTCCTCCGTATCCAAGTCCTCAATGTTTTCTGGAACTTGTTGACAAGCAACCAAAATTGTGTTCTCTAAGAGGACTCTGCTATCCCAAAGTTGTGCTTTCTCCACTGTCAAGTGATATTGCTCATTTTTTATCACCTCAATTGCCTTTGCATTCTTCTCAATTAGCTGCTCTTGTGCCTTCTTCAATACCTCAATCTCCCTTCGTGCATCATCCTCTTTCTCCTGCGACCTCAAATGGTGGTCGCCATCTATCTGCTCTCTGTTCGCCAACTCCAAATTGGAAACCCTCTGCAACTGCACCAATGTCTGGGTCCATAGCACATTGATTTCTACTGAAAGATTCTGTAATTGTTGAAGTGATGTGATGAGGTCCTCACTGTTCTTCTCGATCACATGCGGCAAAATTTGCACATTCTGAATCCACGTCCCAGTGCTGATCGATCCAACCTTCTGCACAGTGGTTGCCTCTGGTACCTTATTAAAAACTAATTCAGTCAATGAATCAAGGCAATATTTTACCTCACCAAATTTATTTGTCGCTTGCTTCTTCATTTGTTCTCCCATCGCATTAGTTGTTGTTATCATGGTTGCGATAATTCGGCTCAACTACTCCTCTGCCACCGGTTTTGTGCTACTAGTCGCACCCTGGTCATGTCTCTTCTTTGTTCATGACTCTTCAAAAGCTCTCTCTGCCTCTGAGCCCGTCGAGGTCCTCATCGATGCTGCATCCGATTCCTGGTTACTTAGTGGGTCTGGCACAGGATCCACCAGTGCATCTGCTGGTGGACCTATCGACACTTCCTCGATAGTAGCAGGTCCGTGCCACTCCATGGGCCAATCAACACTAATAGTTTCCATCTCCACATCAGAAACCTTATATGTTGTGGGCATCCATTGTTTATCTAGGTCTCGTCGTGCCTGCACATGAATGGCATGTGACCCAATTGTAAATCGAATGACTCACTAGTGTTTCACTACTGCTTCCTCTGTAAGTCACGGAACCTTCATTGTTGTAGCCTGTAGTGCCTCCCAATACAACCAGAACTAAATTGCAGAGGTTTTAAGTCGCTTCATTTCCTTCACATAGCAGAGGTTCTGGTATCTCACTCCTTTACAAACCTTTGATGCATCCACTTCTATCCCCTGATAACCTTCCGACTCCATTACAAGCGCAATCAAAATAAGCAACCATCTATAAGTGAACAGTAATTGCCCGCCTGGACTACTAGTGCATCATATGTCAACTGGTTCATTAAGAACAATGACCAGTTCATCTCCACCCCTTGTGCACACTTCTCCGCGTAGGCGATGACCCTCGAATTACATTGGTTGGGTTGGTTCATTCTGACTATCTTGTTAGATGGAATCCTTGATGCAATGCGAATAGCCAGATCATTTATATTGTCAACCCGGTACGCCCGTTCGTCACGTTGTAGGTTGTATATTTTCTTCATCTTTGCAGCCAACTTCCTATCGTTGTCTTTCCCCCTAAATTATTGTGATGAGTTATGCCCCTCCTTGGGAAGCCCCATGATAAATGAAATAAGTGCCACAGTGACTGCGACCGACTGGTCCAACCATAGAATCCCTCCATGGAAGCATGTTAAGAGCTGCTACACACATGTGTTTGCCTCAGTTATCCGCCCAAAGTGTAGCATGTTGATAACTACCAATAGTCCTGATATCTCCAAACCGTGCACCCAATCCTGCGGAATGTGGGCTATTGGGCCACCTCCAGCCTGCGTCACAGGTACATATGGAGTTGTCATGATCTCTGTCGATGAAATCATATCATGATCCTGATATTCATCTTCATGATTGAGGGCACAATGTCCCTATTACAGATCATGCCCAGTGGTCTCATCACCATCCTAACCGGGTACTTCTGGTTCTTCATCGTCTTCATGGACTTCGCATCATGTCGATAAGGAGGCACATACCTAGGGATATCCATAGTGGATGCCCCTGCATGGGATGATGATTCCTCAACCCCTGAAGTCGATGGACCCGCCTGTGTGAGTTCCTCCTCCTATGCCCGCACAGACGTTGTAGTCTACCGCTTCTTCTGAACTGGGTACGTGGGCCATTGTGCCCCCCTCTTCTTCTTTTGAATCGATGATGAACCCACTGGCATGCTTGCAACTTCATCTTCAATAGTTACCCTGATAAGTGGTGAATCCCTCTCACTTGAAATCTCAACTATAACCGACGCACTTAGTATACCGCACCAGTGCCTCCAAGTTTTCTACATGCACCTCAACCTCACTACACACTGCAACTTGACTACACGACATAACAAAGCTTTCTGCAACAACTCTGAACCTCAAACGACAACTCAATATTTCATAATGGTGAATTTCGACTACACTCAGCCCCTTCTTATAGCACCGAGTTGATCACCCGATCATTATGAACAAATCATTTTGATCCCTCATAATCATCACGACCAAATCATGCATTAATCACCAGAATCCACCGTCGATCCTACCAATCGAACGATCGAATCCACCATTAAGGCGCGTCCCATCCAAACAGCGTTGTCAGATAACTGCTTTAATTGTTGTATTTATTATTGATTTGACTCTGTTGTGGACATGTGGTTGTCACGACATGACTCCCTAACTACGATACTAACTCCTCTACTTGTGCAGCCCCTTCCTCCTGGTGCGCCATCCTCCTAACTTCCATCCTATGCAAAACAAAGATATATATATATATTCATATCACGCAGTGCTTCAAGCATCACGCAACTCCGCGCCCGTCCTGTAGGGCTTCAGCCTGCTGCGCTTTACCAGCTTAGGAAGCATCACACCATCTAACTATTGAAGTTGTACTGCACCTCCTGAATTAATGGAATGAAGGAGATATGGACCTAGCCAATGCATCTATAACTTACCTGGATGTTTGGCGAACTTGTTGTCATAAAGCAGCACCATATCTCCCTGCTGAAATTGTTTGTTCTTAATATGTTGATCATGCCAAGATTTTTGTCAATCCTTCTCAATGCGCTGGTGAAAACCTGCAACAAAGCGATCTTCCTCTAGCTGCACCAATTGAGCCAGGTGTTCTTCCACTGCTACTCCATCAACAATGCATGTCATTGTTGTTATGCGCAAACTTGGAGCAATGTACTCCATCGGCATGACAACCTCTTTCCCATACACCAACTTGAACAATTCCTATCGTGTCAATCTTTTACAAGTGGTGTGATATTCCCACAAGACAACTGGAAGATTCAAATCCCGGTCATCACAGTTCGCATTAGATACCTTTGTGAGTGCATGCTCCAACACCTTGTTGAATGTCTCCACTGTCCCATCCGCTTGTGGATGATACAGGGTGCTCTTGTTATGTTGTATCTGAAGTTCTTCTATCGGTGTGCTGACTGTGTGGTTAATGAAGTGACTCCCCTGGTCGCTCATCAATATCCTTAGGCACCCAAACTAAGTAATAATGTTGTCAAACACGAACCTCGTTGTTGACGCAGCAGTGCAATCTACAACCAGTGTGGCCTCCACCCATCTTGTCAAATAGGTTGTCACTGTAATTATGTACCGCACACTGGTTCTCTTCCTATGTGGGTTGATTGTTACCACAAATTCCGCAGCCCATTTATCAAATGGCTACAACATCACCTAAGGTACCAATGGCATCTCATACCTCCTTGATGATTTTCTAGTTGTTTGACAAACGTCGCAAGTCCGCGCATAATGTGTCTTATCAACATTGAGAGTAGGCCACCAAATCCCTGCATGGAGCACCTTCCTGACAGTAGCGTGACCTCCATAGTGTCCACCGATGACTCCCGCATGTACCTCTATCAATATTTGCCCTTGTTCATGTGGTAGGAAACGTTGTCGTAAGATCTCATATGGTCCGAGATTATAGAGTTGTCTAGCGATCAACTGGAAATCTACAGCTTTAACAACCAAATTATTCTTCTAACTTGTAGTAAACTCCTCTGGTGTTGTTCCCATCGCCAAAAACTGAACTACTTGATCGTAATAATCATCAACCATCTCAACTGTGAATAGTTCTACATTTGGCAACCCAACTTCAATGTTCGTCGGTTCTCACCTGTCTCAATTCATAATAAGTGATCTGGGCCAGCATTCAAGCGACCCAGCTTCACAATTATCTCAAAATCAAAATCCTAAAAGAGAAGTATCCAACGTCATATCTCCCCCCCCCCCCAACATAGGCTTATTGACCAGGTATTTCAAAGCAGAGTGGTCTATGAACATCTTGAAATGACCGCCAAATAGGTAATGTCAAAACTTCTGTAGCACATACACCATCACCAAACCTTCCATCTCTATTGTAGTATAATTCTTCTCCAAAGATGACAGCGTCCGACTAGCGAAAGAAATCGGGTGATCACAATCTCCTTCCCCGGGCCGTGTCAACACCACTCTCGGCGCAACTGATGATGTATCCACATGGACATGAAGTTCCTCATTCCAGACAGGAAAAACTAGTATTGGTGTGGATTCCATATTTGTCTTTAGCGTATCAAAACTTCTTTGACACTCTTGGCTCCATACAAATACCGCATCCTTCTTTAGCAACCTCTCCATAGGAGCTGTGATCGCAGCATAACCATGGATGAACTTGCAGTAGTATCTTGTGTGCCCCAGTGTTGCTCTAAGTTGCTTCACATTTGTAGGTGGTGGAAAGCTCAAAATCAGCGCAATATTTGTTGGGTCAACCAACAAACCTTGCTTCCAAACAACGCATCCCAATAAAATCCCAAAATATTCATAGAAAATACACTTCTTTGAGTTCAGTGCAATCTGATGCTATCGACAACGCTCCAGTATCAGTTGCAAGTTCGCCAGATGGTCCCTGATTAATCCTTAAACCGTCTAGTTGTCCATATAAACCGCCAGAAACTTATGACTAAAGTCCTTCAATGTAGCGACAACAATTCGGGAGAATATCGTAGGTGCATTCTTTAGTCCAAATGGGATCACAGTGTACTGAAAACATCCCCATTCAATAATAAAGGTTGTCTTGTGACAATCTTCTTTCACGATCTTAATTTGGTGATAGCCAGAAAATCCATCTGTGAATGAGTAGATTTATTGACCTCCCACTCCTTCTAGCACCTCATCAATGAATGATGTCGAAAATGGATCATTCAAACACGCATCATTCAATTTTCTAAGGTCGACACAAATCTGAACCTCACATGTCTTCTTGTCTTGCACGACCATGGAGCTGATCCATTCTGATTCCTCAAACAGTTCTATTATTCCAACATCCAACATTCTATCAAGCTCATCTTTTACCCTCTTCTTATATCGCAGATTCAAACGATATGGTCACTACTTCACTGGTTTCACATCTGGTTTCAACGGGATCTTTATCTCTCCCAAATCTCCCAATATTCCCTTCATCTTAGAAAAATTCATGGGAAACAAATCTTGGAATTCTCGCAACAGATCTGTGATCTTTGTCATGGTTTCTTCAGCCCAGTAGTCTCCAACATTTTCAAACTTTGGTTTCTCCTCTGTCCCAATGTTGACCTTCCGAATTTTTAATGGTTAATTCATTGGATCCATCGGTACGCCAAGTGCTGCGACATCCCGACTCACTTCTATTTCTGGAATATTGATGTTCCATGGATAATCACCATCATCGAGTCCTCCTGTCACATTGTATCACTCGATCATCGATTGCATCGGACAACTCTCATGCGGATGACACTGGATATGCAATTGGAACTACCTTTATAACAACGTCACGAATGTGCTGCAGTGCATTATGAATAATTGGATTAGTATCCACAAAAGTGAAAGTGTGAGTGAAGCAAATCGTTAACTCTTCCCACGTAGTGATCTCTCTATGCAATGACTGATACATACCATGACCGCGGCATTTAATCCAACATGTGGACAAAAGCATGAACCCAATCATCCTTTGGTCCTGATGCCCACAAGGTCTGACACTCAATCAGGTGATCACTAGGGTCATTATGCCCATCGTACCTTTTGGAATGGTACTCTTATGTGTTGCCAAAGTGAACTGTCATTAATCTTTGACACTACGACCACCCGGTGATCGACTTCTTATGTGTCGCCCACCAACATGTTGGCATAGCCTTCAACGCTTCATCCAATGCCAACAATCGATGCACTTCTGACACCTTATCCTCAAATTCCACTAAAAACTCAGACAACTCCGACAGTCCTTCATATACTGGTAATTCAATAGTCTCAGTTGCAACTCGGCACAATGAATGAGTAATCAAGCCACACTTCCTTAGCGATACCTTATGCATTCGATTTTGCTAGTTATCTAAAGCATCATCAAAGTTAGAAGATGCAGAGCTAGAGCTACGCCAACCAAGTTCCCTGTCGACAGTCGGATGGATGTAATCCTCCAAAATGTTATAGGCATGATCCCATCCTCTTACCACTTCTTTTTTAACTGGTTCAACATATATTCGCTTTTTATTTGCATCCATCGGAGCTATGACTCTGATGTCATGATTTTCAAAGGTCATCACTCGCTTCTTAAAAAAAATCATTTCCAAGCTGTAATTGGCCCATCCAATCTCCAGTAACGTGGGATATGATCATTTTCCATCAACAACTTCAATAACATCAAAATCAACATAAGTCTTCATCCCTTCAACTTCCACGGAAAGACGCGGAACTTGCCGAATCAGTTTTACTTTGTCCTGGTTAGCCAGTCGCAGTTGTACAAGGGACCAAACCAACTGTTGGATTCCCACATTTTCCCATGTCTGCTTTGTTACAATGTTGATGTTTCAGACAAGATCCAAGGTGACTGAATCTACCTCATAGTCCCCAATCTCAATATTCATGCGCATCTCTTTTATCATCTTTTTCTTGTGTAAAGAGTTCACTGCAAACTCCTTACGTCCCTTCATCAGTCGATGGAATAGATTCTCAATCTCGGCAAGAGCATCAAGATTCTTTTCCAATGACAAGCAAATTTCAAAGAAGTTCTGCAAAGTACCATGTTGTCGCGATGGTCCTGCTATCGAAGTTGAATCAAAAGCAATTGGAATTTCATAAACAGACAACTTACCTAGATCTCTTCTTATCACATTACATGCTTCAAAGAATGTATCTTTCTCAACGTCGACATCGAACTGCACCTTCTTCTTTACATCCAACCAGATTTCTGGAAATGGGCTATCTTCTCCTATCATCGCACCTTTGCGAGTAATGATAACAACATCAACATCCTGGGTTCCACTGAGATCGTTGTTGGGCTCTGATCTATCAGTGTTAATCAGAACTTGAATTTAAAATCAATCCGGGTTTGTGAACTTCGAGACACATCCAAGTTTAGGACAGAGAAGC
>LPNX010623208.1:5318-35282 GCA_001517045.1 Pseudotsuga menziesii | reverse complement strand
CTATTTATATTCTTTCGTTCACTTGAAGTGCACTCCAACATGTTGGCCTCACTTAACAATTACTTACTAGAGCTGACATCTCTAGGAGTGTCTAATAACCCTAATGCCCCACCACTTGTGGGGACTTTGCCTCCTCTGACCAATAGGAGGGTAACACAATGGTGGGGACTCTTGCCCTGACTTACAATCACTCACCTAGGGTCGACTTCACTAGGATAGTTTAATAACCCAAGGGCCCCACAACTGTGGGGACTTTAACCCTTTACAAATAGGAGGGTTACCCACAATGACTTGACATGAATTTCTCATTATAGAAACTTCCCAATTGGAACATCGGGGTATGACATGACTCAAATACATTACAATACATCCTGGAATAAACATCGGGTTACAATACATAAGAAATATGGATGAATACATTCTGAAGTTACAATTACATCAACACTCCCTCTTAACTAGGAAGGTATTCACTCGACACAATTTATCAGCACTGGTCTTCTTCTCTGTATCAGATGGATCATCTCATCTTCAATTCATCTTCTTCTTCAAGTCATCTTCATCATCGGATCTGGATCATCTCTCGATCTGGATCATCGTCACTGGATCATATTCGATCTATAACATTGTCACTAGATCATACTCGATCTGGAACATCGTCACTGGATCATACTCGATCTGGAACATCGTCACTGGATCTAGATCATCACTCGATCTGGATCATCAGCACTGAATCTAGATCATCACTCGATCTGGATCATTATCACTGAATCTAGATCATCACTCAATCTGGATCGTCATCGGAACTCATCACTGGATCTAGATCATCTCTTGATCTGGATCAGCATCACTGGATCTGGATCATCACTCGATCTAGATCATCACTCGATCTGGATCATCACTGCTGGATCTAGATCTCTCGGAGTCATCATAACTAGATCTGGATCATAGCTCGATCTGGATCTCCTCTGGTCATCATCATGTGTGTACTATCTCATCATAGGAAGTTCTACAGAGCCATCCCTTTTTCATGCTGGTTGTAGGCCTAGCCAACAGGTAGGTCTTCGCCCAGCACTTACATCTAACCTACTCATTAGAAAGGCACGCCCAACACTTACATCTGACCTACTCATTAGAAAGGCATGCCCAACACTTACATCTGACCTACTCGTCAGAAAGGAACGCCCAGCACTCACATCTGATCATGTAGTAAACTACAATCACATTAGAAAGGCCCAGCACTCACATTCACCAGCAAGGTAGGTACATCCATTACCATCTGTGAAATGGATCTGCACTTATATCTGACCTACTCATCAGAAGGGCATGCACTCACATATGACCTGGTAGGAACTAAATCCTACACCCTTGTCAGAATGGCCCCCAGTCCTTGACTGAGCTACCTCGTAACGGACCAGGTGCCTCCACTCTCTCGGAGAGTGGCAGTTTCCCTTACATATGTCCTACTCGATAGAATGGCCTGCACTCACATCTGACCTGGTAGGAACTGAATCCTACACCCTCGTCAGAATGGCCCCCAGTCCCTGACTGAGCTACCTAGTAACGAACGAGGTGCCTCCACTCTCCCGGAGAGTGGCAGTTGCCTTTACATCTGTCCTACTTGACAGAATGGCCAAAACTCACATATGACATGGGAGGATCCTAATCCTTTAGCCATGACAAAAAGGTTCAGCCCTTACATCTGACCTGCTCGTCAGAATGGCTCTCTCAGTCTCGGACTGAGTGTTCCTGGTAACTGACCAGGTACCTCCATTCCCAGAATGGCAGTCAGCACTCATATCTGACATGAAAGGAACCAAATCCTCTCACCATGATAGAATGGCTCAACCCTTACATCTGAACTACTCGTCAGAATGGATTTGAATCCATAGCACTTATATCTGACATGGAAGGAACTGAATCCTCTCACCATGACAGAATGGCTCAGCCCTTATATCTGACCTGCTCGTTAGAATGGATTTGGGACACATCACTTTCCCTTGGAGGAAACCTTGATTTGGAGAACACCAAGCTTCACTCTGGCTAATGTCTTTGTCAACACATCAGCTATCTGTTTCTCCGTTGCAACATACTGGAGCTTCACTGCTCCCCTGTGCACCATATCCCTGATATAGTGGTACTTGATCTCGATATGCTTCGAATTGTCATGGAACACTGGATTCTCTGACAACTTCACACAAATCTGGTTGTCACAATGTATACAAGTAGCATCCAACTGGAGATCAAATATATTATACAGTAGCTTCCACAGCCATACTGCCTCACAACTAGCTGAACAAGCTGCGACATACTTCGCTTCAGCTGTACTCAGTGCCACACAGGATTGCTTCCTGCTAAACCAAGAGATCACACCTAATCCCATACTGAAGCAACATCCTGAAGTACTCTTCCTGTCAATGGCACTGCCTGCCCAATCTGAATCAACATAACCTTCCAGGTTAATCTTTTGATTCGCATCGTACTTGAGCCCATATCAACTGTACCCTTCAGGTACCTCAGAACATGCTTTGCAGCAATCAAGTGAACACTTCTCGGATCTCTCAGGTACTGGCTTAAGGTGTTCACAACAAAGCAAATATCTGGTCTCGTGTTCGTTAGGTACATCAATGACCCAATCATCTGACGATACATCGTAGCATCAACCGTCTCTGATGAAGCAACACTCAATAGCTTCAGGTTCGATGCCATAGGTGTGGTCATGCAATCCATCATCTTGAACCTATTCAGCATCTCTACTGCATACTTCCCTTGTCCACACCTCCATGCCTAGAACAATAGTGCATCAACACATAATAGGAGCATCACTAGTCTTCCGCCTTCAAACTTGAAGCAAAGGTTGGAATCCACTTTACTCTTAGTAAATCCTAGAGTCATCAGTAATCTTCCCATCTTGTCGTACCATGTCGAACCTCAAGATATTATGTAGCCACTCCCTCTGAAGCAAAGCATCATACTCCCTCTGTCTTCTATGTTCTATGCACTGAAAACATTCTGTATCGGAGTGACAAGTAGCTTCCTATGCTACTAATATTCTATGTGACCATCTAGTGTATAGAGTTGCATCTCCAACTTTGTAGCAAAGGTTAAGATCTTCATCAATCTCATCATGTATGTGTTTCAAATCTTACTGGCTGCAAATGTCTCTTCATAGTCTAGGCCTTCCTTTCGTGAGAAGACTCATGCTATGAATCTTGCTTTGTATCCCACGATGTTTCCATCTACTGCATGATGGAACTATGAACTTCTCTTTAGGTCTCGATACTGCATCATTCTTCTTGAATTGGTCTTCTTGGCTACTTCTTCATAGCTGGAAGATTTTGCATCAATGATGTCATTGCACTCGTCATATTATTCTTTGTCTTTGAACTGTCGTCACTTGTTCTTCGGAACAAGTCTTTATTCTTCTTTGCTTGTAGGCGATTATGTATGCGGTCTTTCTTACAAGTCAAATGCATTTGTATGGTTAGAAACATTTCATAAGGAATATTCATACTGGAAAACACTTATGCATAAGTATATGATCATGCAACTATTTATCCAATACAACATTCATCCATATCTCATGAAACTTTTCTAGATTCCTTCCATCTCTACCAGGACAACATTGAGATTGTGCACTAATCCAATAAGTACACAATCCAATGAGAGGTTTCATTCTAGATAAGTAGCAATGGAGAGTTTGTATAGCACCATGAGCTACTTACCCATCACATGCATATTAGTAGTATACTGTCAATAATGCAAACATCCTATCATGCATAATACAATAACTGCATAACAAAACAATATCATGAAATGACAATTGAATACTTATCTTTATTTGTTTTGTGGGTATACTCCTTTTTGAGCCTTCAGCTTCATCGTCTTCTTCATTCATGATAGCATCGTTTCTTATCCAAATGCTAGGATGGATAAGAAGTTCTTCAAGAGTTGAGTTCTTCATATTCCTCATTGCTTGAGGGATCTTCTTTGGATGGTGAGAGCTTGATCTTCGATTGCTCCCATCTTCTCTTCTCTTATCGAAGTCTGCTAAAAGTAATCACTTCCTTCTGCCACACATTCCTTGCATGAATGAATCCCATGATCCTGGGAGGCTATTCAGGGTGGCTATCACCACTTTTGCATTCTTCACTTCTTCCTTTTACCGCTTCAAGTTGTTCTTTGATTTGAGAGGCTCTTATGACTGCATGGTCTTTGCATTCTGGATCTTCACATTCTTCAACTGGTTTCTTAAGGTCACATTTTGATTTCTGTTCTTTCCTTCAAATAGTTTGGTTAAGGAATCAAACATCATCAGTGTCTTTAAGGAAGACACTTGTAGTACAAGTTGATTCGTGACTGAACCATCAATGATCTTCTTGGCCTTGACCATGTTCTTCTTGTGTAAGGCTTCTAGCCTCATCTCCCTCTCGAACTGGAACCTCTATACTCATGTAGGTGTCCAATCCATTTTCTCCAGAGAGATCAAATACTCTTATGCTTGAAAGTTGTGAACTTCACCAAGCTTATCATCAAGCTGATGTGATAGATCACTTTGAAATGAGAACCTCAAATGAAAATAGCAAAGGATTAGATCTTACCGATTTGAGGTGTCCGTCTTGGTTTCGTAGTTGGCTGATCTAGGGTTTGTCACAGAAACCCTAATTTTCAAAACTTGGAATCTTTTAGATGTGATTGGATAAAAAGATAGATCTCTTCAAATTGAGCTGTCCAATGTATTCCTTTTCTGAAAACAGTGGAGGGAAGGTCCCTGAACAGGAAGCCCTAATTTTCCAATTTCTTCTGCAGAAATGCCTGTTACTGTTTCTTTGATCTCTCTAAAATTACTGATCCTATATGTCTGAAATTTTGCAATGAGGTAACCTCACATGTCCCTGATCTAAAACCGCAGGTTTCATCAGAATTGGTTTCACCATTTGGGATTTATGATCCTTTTCCCAAGGTGACCTGTTATAGGACTGTTCGGGACAGCAAAGTTGTACGGCATCCCACGTGTCACTGGTTTTTCTTCTGAGTTTGATATTCAGACCACTGAAAGTAGAGTCCATGCGATTTATGGAACATCTTCAATAATTTGATTTTGACCTTGGTATCCCAAGATATTGAAATTCTCCGCAGGTGTCCTGTTTAGGGATGAATTCTGGAAGAGGCTAGAACCCTAACTTGGAGGGATCATATCTCCCAGAATGTAGCGAATATGACACTAAATTTTGGAAAAAGTGTACATCAGGATTTTATATTTGGCCCCTGCAAGTTTCATCTTCTGATGCTTCGCCAACCTCGGAATATAGCGACTGTACCAAAACTTATCAGTTTTAGTATTTAGGGTTTTTCCAGCTCGGGGTCAAACTAGGGTTTGACTTTCCTGGAGTTTCACCCAACCAAGTTTCTTGATCCAGGTCTCTAAACTTCGGTTTTGATGAGGAGAAAAATCCTATGCTGGTCTCACTCAAAAATTCCTCTTCTGTAGAAAGCCCTAATTTCCACATCGAAAACTGAAAATGCTCGGAATCAAGTTTCGCTTCGACAGAAAGATGCGCCCTTCAATGGAGAGTTAGCCTAGCATAATTTTGCTGATGGATTGTGGAGAGAGACCCAAAAAGTAAGAATCCCTAGCTTCTGTAGCTGCACAATGTCTTCTTCTCATGTTAGCTCTGATACCATGTTAGTTTTTCATCATATAAGCTAGCATTATGCTCTTAGGATCTTTTCACTGAGAGAATAACAAGCACAACAATAAAACATAAGCACATCACACAATACAAGAGACACAAAGAGTTTTCCTCGGGGAAAACATAAAGGAGAAAACCCCGCAACTTCCTTAGAGATAGAATCAGCACCAAAACAGTAAAATCCCCCAAACAGTAAGATGCACTCCCGACAGCAGTAGTCTTCTTCTTGTCTAGTCCCAGTGTATTTCCTTCCTCACTAATGCACCACACTTGAGTGAGTGAGTGATGTGTGTTGCAAGTGATAAATAGAGAGGCTCTCACTCTCTATTTATATTCTTCCGTTCACTTGAAATGCACTCCAACATGTTGGCCCCACTTAACAATTACTTACTAGAGCTGACATCTCTAGGAGTGTCTAATAACCCTAGTGCCCCACCACTTGTGGGGACTTTGCCTCCTCTGACCAATAGGAGGGTAACAAAATGGTGGGGACTCTTTCCATGACTTACAATGACTCACCTAGGGTCGAGTTCACTAGGATAGTCTAATAACCCAAGGGCCCCACAACTGTGGGAACTTTAACCCTTTACAAATAGGAGGGTTACCCACAATGAATTGACATGACTTTCTCATTATAGAAACTTCCCGATCGGAACATCGGGGTATGAAATGACTCAAATACATTACAATACATCCCGGAATAAACATCGGGTTACAATACATAAGAAATACGGATGAATACATTTTGAAGTTACAATTACATCAACACTCTTACTCTAGAAACTTTGGTGGACTGAAGCTTGATTTTAATCGCTTCAATGGTTATGATCCTACTGGATGGATTTACAAGGAACTAAATTCAATAAAGTCCCACTTGCATCCTTTAATTTGGAAGATGAAATCCCTTCAATGGTTCCGTTGCTACATCAAGGATATTGAAGAGCCACAATGGACATATATTTGCCAACTCCTTTTACAACGATTTGTCCTTAGTAATTTTGATAACTTCATAGGATCACTCACCAAGCTTCACCAGACTGGCACTATGAGAGAGTATTAGACAAAATTTGAGAAATTGGTCAATCATACAGAAAGATTGTCTGATTCATTCTACAGGATTTGTATTATCAGTGGACTAAAGGATACAATCCAATATGAGGTTAAAATGTTCAGTCCCAACACAATGATGGAAATCCTAGGGTTTGCTAATTTGGTGGATGACAAGATCAAGGCTCAACAATGCTCTAAATCCACTTTAGTTCCATTAAGAAATATGGTTCCCCAAATACCTCCAATCTCGCCATCTCCTAGAACAACTCCTATCAAGCATTTGTTTGAAGTCAAGATGCGGGAACGTAGGGAAAAAGGGATTTTCTATAATCGTGATGAGAAATTCACCCGGGGACATCAATGTGCTGAGAAAAATCTCTATCTCTTGGATGTGGCTTATTTTCCTGCACTTGAAATTTGTGAAGCTACTCAGGATCGAGTAGATTATGAGGTTGACATTCAACAGCCTCTTGTTGACCCTCCTTCTCATGAGGACCACCTAGAGATATCTCTCCATGCATTAGCTGGAGTCACCACCCCACAAACCATGCGGGTCAAGGGTTTCTTCAAGAATATCCCTCTTATAATACTCATTGATTCTGGTAGCACCCATAACTTCATTGACCCCCAGATCACGAAACAGGCTGATTCTTTTGTCCATCCTTTCTCCAGCTTTAAATTCATGATTTCCAATGAAGGCACCTTACCTTGCAAATGAAAGTGTCGCAATGTGTGTATCTCTATTGAATATTATAACTTGCGCTCTAACATGTTTTCCATGCCCTTAGGAGGATGTGATGGTATTTTGGGAACTCAATGGTTATGCACACTTAGACCCATCTTATGGGATTTTTTTGAACCGTGGATGCAGTTTTTAGTCAATGGGAAAAAAACACATAGACGGGCTTACAAACAAGGTCTCTCAGCATCATCAGTTCACATTGCATGAAAAATATCCTTATGAAGAATTCACATGGTCTCATCGCTCAAGTCCATTTCATTTAGATGCAACCTTCAGCGGTCTCAACTATTCCCTTGGATCTTTCATTCAGATGCCCGATTTTCCAAGCCCTTCACTATTGAGAGTGATGCTTGCGAAAATGGACTTGGTGTTTTCCTCCTTCAAGATGAACATCCCATTGCGTTCACCAACAAATCCCTTTCTGGTAATAATTTAGCCGCCTCTACATATGAGAAGGAAATGATGGTTATTTTGCATGTAGTGCAGAAGTGGCAGCCATATCTCTTAGGGAATCATTTCTACATCAATACTGATCACCAGAGTTTGAAATATTTCCTAGAACAACGGGCCTCATCCCCAACACAATAGAAATGGGTTAGAAAACTCATGGGTTATGACTATGAGATCACTTACAATAAGGATAAGGACAATATTGTGGCAAATTCTCTTTCCCACACATTTGATGACCATGTTTCTCTTTCATTTATGTCTCTACCTATTCCAAATTGGTTAAACTCTATTCAACAAGGTTATGTCAACGACTCGTCATTATCTGAAATCATCCAACAGTTGGTAAGTAACCCTTCTGATGTACCACATTACTCTTGGGATGGTTCTTCACTTAGAGACAAGGGTTGTCTGGTGCTTCCCCAGAGCACAGATCTTAAAGACGCGGTCTTCTATGAACTCCATGCTTCTCCATCAGCAGGGCACTCTGGGTTCCTCAAAGCATATGGGCGGGAACGACGGGACTTCTTTTGGAAGAGAATGAAACAAGAAATTCAATAGATGGTTGCTGAATGTGCTACTTGTCAGTGCCACAAGGATGGAACTACACTCCTTCCCAGATTGCTCAAACCTTTTCCCATACCTACAAGGATTTGGACATATATTTTGATGGATTTCATTGAAGGGTTCCCCAAATATGGAGGGAAGACTGTAATCTTGGTTTTGGTTGATAGACTCGACAAATATAGTTATTTTTGTGCTATCATCCATCCATATACCACCTCCTCAATTGCAAAAATTTTCATAGACCAGATATTTCGTCTTAAGGGAATCCCTTCTTCCATTATCTCATATCGCGACACAAATTTCGCAAGTCATTCTTGCCCGAACTATTACACCTCACTGGCACCAAACTGAATACAAGTTCAGCTTGTTACCCACAAACAGATGGTCATACTGAATTCGTCAACAAATGTTTGTAAAATTTACTGCGTTGCTTCACCTCTGAACAACAACATCAATGGGAAAAGTGGCTCCCTCTCGTTGAATGCTGCTGTAATACTTCATACTATACTACCTCTAAGCAGTTTATGGTCAATAACCTCCAATACTCCTTCCATACACCCCCAACACACCAGTTCAGGAAGTTGACATGGTTCTTCAAAACCGAGATCAGATTCTTCACATTCCTTAGGACAATCTTCACATGGAAAGAAACCGCATGAAACAACATGTCGATCAACACCGTTCTAAGCACACTTTTCAAGTCGATGATATGGGTTTTCTTTGTCTGTATCCTTACAAATAATCCTCCTTGAAACTCAAAGGGCATCAAAATCTCGCTCCAAATTTTTATGGGCCATATGAGGTTCTTCAGAAGATTGGGTCCATTGCTTCTAAATTGGAACTTCCTCCTTCTTCTCGCATTCACCTAGTATTCCATGTATCTTGTCTTAAGAAAGTGATTGGCACCAACATCAAAGAACAAGTTGTTTTACCAGAAATGGATAATGAAGGATCCATCATTTTGGAGCCGAAGGCCATCGTTAATAAGCGTACCCATTAGCTTCACTCTCGGTCCATCACAAAGGTCTTAATTCAATTGCACACCATGCAACCGGAGGATGCTACATGGGAACCACTCCTTCAGATTCAACAACAGTTTCCACATCTAAAGCTTTGAGGACAAATATTTTCTAAGAGGGAGGGAATGTTAAGAACTCGAGTCAACCATCCTCTTTATTTTGTTAGTATATTTTGTTGGACGGATATTCTTTGTAAGTTGTCCCGTTAGTATGTTGTATTATCCAACATTCATGGGGAGTAATAGTTTTTTAGATTAGGCTTAGTATATAAGTGAGTGTTGAGGCCAATGAAGGTATCCAAGAGTTATTTTGTATTGATCTTTCTCAAAGGAGTTTTCCCCCTCAAAGTGGCCTACGATCCATAAAAACTCTTATGTGCTTCATTATTTATGCTATATCATGCATTCTCATTGTTTATTGTAGGAGGTTCTTCACACAATAGCGACAAAAAATATCTTAAACTCCTGCAAACATAAGAAAATATACCAGGTTAATTAGACCCCCTGAACTATTATCTCCTTCACTGGATTATTTATTGATGACTGATTATGGTGAACCAGAATGTTATGAATAGGAAATGCAGGTAGAAACTAAAAATAAGTGGGAGCAAGGAATGAATGGGGAGATGGACTCATTGGTAAGAAACCATACTTGGGATTTGGTAGAGTTTCCTGCAAGAAAGAGAGCATTGTAGAATAAATGGGTTTACAAGTTGAAGGAATAATATAGAAGTAAGAAGCGGTACAGGGATAGACTTGTTGTACAGGGGTTTGAACAAAATAAAGGTATAGGATTTGATGAAATATTTTCTCTTGTTGTTAAAATGACTTCAATTAGGACTATTCTAAGTCTAGTGGTGGTAGAAGATTTGCATCTTGAACAGTTAGATGTAAAAACAACCATTCTCCATGTGGATTTGGAGGAAGATATTTATATGCAGCAACCATAGGGGTAATGAGGTCAAAGGGAAGGAGAATTTGGTTTGTTGGTTGAAGAATAGCTTGTATGGCCTGAAGCAAGCTCGAAGGAAGTGGTATTTAAAATTTGATAAGTTTATGACAGAACAAGGTTATAGTACATGCCATTCTGACAACTGTGTTTATTTCAAGAGGCTAGATAATGGAAGATATTTTATCTTGTTATTGTATGTGTATGAGATGCTTGTTGTAGGGTCTAACATGCATGATATAGAAGTGCTCAAAAGGAAACTAGCTAAATCATTTGTGATGAAGGATATGGGTGTTGCAAATAAAATATTTGGTATGAGAATAACAAGAGAGGGGGAAAATCGCAAATTCACATTGTCTCAAGGTGAGTACATAGAAAAGGTGTTGGAGAGGTTTAGAATGAAAAATGAAAAACTAGTTAGTACATCTTTGGCTAGCCATTTCAAAATAAGTAAGGATATGTGTCCCAAAACATAAGAGGAGATAAAATACATGTCCAAGGTTCCCTATTCATCATCATTTGGAATCTTGATGTATTCTATGGTGTGCACAAGACCAAATATCACACATGCAGTGGGATTTTTTAGAAGGTATATGAACAACCAGTTAAAGATCATTATAGGGAACTACAATGGATTCTTGGGTATTTGAGAGGTACCATTTCTTTTGCATTATGTTTTGGAGGTTCAGACATTGTTCTATAGGGATATGTTAACGCAGATATGGTTGGTGATAAAGACAACAGGAGAAGCACCATAGGATATTTTTTTATTGTAGGTGGAACAACAGTAAGTTGGATTTTGAAACTGCAAAATGTTGTTTCACTTTCAACAACGAAAGCAAAGTATGTTGATGCTATAGAGGCTAGTAAAGAGATGATTTGGTTGTAGAGGTTCATGGAGGAATTGGGTAAGAAGTAGGAGAATAATAGGTTGTACATTGAAATCCATAGTGCCATTCATCTTGCAAAGAACTCATTTTTTCATTCAAATACTAAAAATTTACAACTCAAGTACCATTTCATAAGATCTATTCTTGAAGATGAACAATTAAAGTTGGAAAAGATATAACATACAAGCTAGCCAGAATCTTGTAGACATGTTGACAAAGGTAGTAACCAGAGAGAAACTGAGTTCCTGCTTGGTTTCTGTTGGCCTTCAAGCGTCAAGGTGAAGATGAGAAATTTTTTAGGTTTAGGGTTCAAAGCATAGTCTAGTAAGTGCAGCAGCGGTGGAGTTGTTGTGATTAGTCTCCAAGTGGGATATTGGTGGTTGTGGAGCTTGATCTTCTAGATTCAAAGATGTTATTATTTCAGCCATGTTTGTACCCAATTTTTATTGTACACTTGTCCCGGTAGGGGGGTGCGAGGGTGAAACTCCTGAAAGAATTTTTTGGGATGCTTGTTGGGCAATAGTTTATAGGCCCATGCTACTAGTTGACTTGTGGTATTTTCCCATTGTAATTCCCCTATAAAAGGAAAGCATTATAATATGACTATGTATTGTATTGTAGCAATGTAAATCAATCCATGTGATTGTGTAAGAGAGATTATGGGAGAGTGAAGAGGAAGTGCAACGTGGTTTCTGCGGGTTGTATCTCTTCATTTTGTTGGATAGTATAATAATAAAGGGATGAAAATTTTTGTATGGACGTAGCCCATCTTGGGTGTACCATGTTATATCTTTGTCTCTCTTGTAATGTGTTTTAATATTTGCATCTTGTTTATTATTTATTTTTATTGCTCCGCGATCTTGTTTTTATAACATAATAGTCTTCAAAATACTTGAAATTGGGTAGCCTAATCTTGCACAACGCAAGCAGTTAGAATTGATGAGGGATACTACTTTCGTTCCCAAGGTCTTTAATCCAAAAAAATCAATAATAATATGAGTCTAAAACATTCAAATAAATTAACTATAGTCAAGCATGGTATAACACCATCATATCACCAACCATTGATGTATATCGTTGACATACGCGAGGAAACCTATCAATAATGAAAATGGTATCTAAGGTACACGGTACAACCTAGAAAGTTAAAATAAACAAATTGAAATCAAACAATTGTAGAATCAAACAGTCATGGGTCATTGAGTTATACTGATTGTCATTTGTGAGTATACTTTCTAGTATTGACTGTAAGTTCTAAGAGACTGCCAGGGTTCCTAGACCAACTTCCTAGAAAATTATTTGGCATTTATAGGAAGAGGTCTACCAAAAGGAGGGAATTAAGGTATCCCACATCAATCCATATGAAACAAAGATTAAGATTGCGATATGATTTGTTAGTACTAGAGTTGATAATATCCACCACTATATATTGACACAAGGAATGTTGACATGGTTGGTCAAGGATATTTGAGGAACGACCAACATAGTTTTGCAACAAAACTTTTCTTGAGCATACATAACAACTCAGAATGAACGTAGGCAACATAATACTCAAGAAATAAAAGACCAATGATCACCAACACCATATGCTTTGATGAATGCTCCAATGTGATGGGAGGATAACCTATAAGAGGAGTAAAACTAGTAATCATGGTACAATTTCATAAGAAAAATGTTATAGATCTAATTAACAATGACAGACACAAAAAAGTGTTTTGTTCAAGGGAAGCAAGGATTGACTATTGCCATTTTATTTCATCATGAAATAAAAATAGATTCGCCCTTCCTCTTTTTGTTTTTTGTGTTATTTTGATGTTTTTTTATTTTTCATTTTGATTGAAGACTTAAAAAAGAATAAAGAATACTATTGCACAATGGAGGAAACAAGTGTCTCAAGGTCGTCCACCTACATTCCAAGGGCATGGGTCAATCCTATGCAAAATGAAGCCATAAAAAAGGTACTTAGCTAGTTATGTACACTCATAAGGATGTTTCCTTCGAGGATAAAGGTCAATGAAGCAAGAGAAAAGGTTTATAAACAACAAGTGAAATAAAGTATCTGCAATGGAAAATAAGCAAAATAAGCAATAAGCACAAATGCACAAGTGGGTATTTTAACAAATTTTGATGTAAATTGACAAAAAATTGGGAACCGATTAGGAAATGGCCAGAAAAATATGAGAGAGAAATATGCAGTTGCAAACTCAAAGTCATGATGGTACTAATAGGGATCCCATACCTATGAGAAAAACTCAACACAGGAACCAAAATGGAATTCAAAGAGGGTGTTGACTATAGTGCGCCATGTTCAGTAGCCTCTTATGTTGAAAGGGTGGAAAATGCATATAGAAAAGTTTGGCGCACCAATATCCAACATGTCCAACCCTATGTAATATTTGGATGGAAAAAATTTTAAATCCATCATAATGGGGGGGATATAAACCTATATGCAAGCTTTAAAATATACTTGACCAAAGTGAAGAACGTGGAAAGCATATTCCCTAAGCAACCAGGAATCCAACTCAAAATCTTGTGTCCAAGAAACAAGAATACCATTTTCATATCCATAGAATAAAATTGAAAGATTGTACATGATTTATTTTGATGGGGGTGTCTTTAGCTTCAATATATTATGAAATATTGGTTACCAAGGAAGATCCTACCAGTGAATACTTATGAATTCCTGTTAGAATTTTGACTTACAAACAATTATGTTATACTTTCATTCATTTAGCATATCACATCATAATAATTGCATGCACAGAAAGAAAGACATACAAAGGTACACAATTTCTCCTATTGGAAACCCTTCAAGGGAAAAAAAAACCCCAACAAACTTCTTCAATATAGATTTTTCAAGAGGCACAATGTCACATTGTTAATAAGAAGATTCTAATCAAACCCAAGAACAAAAGATAGATGTCTTCCAAGTCTTCTACAATCAAAAAAAAAAAACTTCTTTTTATATGGAGTGACCCTCTTCTTCATGTAGGACCGAACTTGTTTGTTGTGAGAGTCTGTCTCAAATTAGGAGTGCGCCCTCCTATTTATAATTTTATTTTGGGTGAATTTTCCTTATATTGTCGACTTTTCTTTCTTACAAGTACAAAATAAAATAATATATATTTTACATCTGACATTACAAATACAATATAACATGGTTCTTTTAGGGTTTTACATAGCAAATAGATGGAAAATACCATATGATACCATAATACAAATACAATAATAATGTTGTTTGAAGTTGCATCTTAGAATTAGAGAGATTAATGGTTTTTTTATTATGATGAAAATTATTCTTTCCAAACAATTGATCTGGATTGGTACTGAAATGATTGTTACAACCAATGGAATTACTTACAAATGAAAGGAGTATAGGTAAAGACAAAGAAAAAACCGATAAGAAAAAATGGAATTGTTCAATTATAAAATAAAAGAAACTATATAAAATAAAATAAACTATGTACAAGTTAATGATCTCATAAAAAATAGTGAAGATATTTCTTAAGAATCAATCCATTCACTTGAAAGGTTTTGGACTGACCCTCCAAAGTACGAAGTCTAAAAGTGCTAAAACTCATTTTCTCCTCAATGACTTAAGGTCCTTGCTAGAGGCGCTGAAATTTAGTATACTCACCCTTGTCCTCATGTTGTTTATCCCATTTTAGAACCAAGTCAACTAATTGCATATCTCTATAGACACTGAGGACTGATCAAACCAAGATTGTACAATATGTTGGTGTTTCACAAAATGTTGTTTGGATTTCTCCCTATCTTCTTCTAACTTGATCAAAGTACTAATTATTTTCTCCATAGCAGAACAATTTTCATCCTGAACGGACTGTGCCAACTGTAGAGAGGGTAAGAAAAGATTGGGAGACAAAATGGCTTCAGTACCATAGACTAGAAATAAAGATGAGTTCTGACCTATTGCATATTTTGGGGTTACTCTATCCACCCAAAGTGCATTATGCAATGAAATATGCCAATTCCAGTGATGTATGTCAATAGTTATTTTATGAATTTTCAACAAATTATCGTTGGTAGACTTAACTAAGATATTACCTTGAGGTTAATAACTTGCAGAATATCTAACTTTGATACCCTTGTCTAAAGAAAATTCCATTAATTCAACATAAGAAAAATAGGAAGTGTTACCAGAGACTAAAGAATTAGGTACACCAAACCTAGTAATAATATACGATTTTAGAAAAATGACAACTTGATTGTTATTTATTAAGCGTAACGGTGTTGTTTCTGCCCATCGAGTATGCTAATTAGTTGCTTTGATAATATACTTATGATGCAAAGATGAGGGTGGATTGATTGGTCCTACTATATCAAGACCCCACTACTGAAATGGTCCTACTATATCAAGACCCCACTACTAAAATGGTCTTTCGACTACAGCTGGTTGTAGTGGAAAAGAAGATTTTTTTAACTCTCCTAATAGTTGTTTGACAGCCTTGGAATTTTCTTACATATGCATAAGATTCTCTAAATAAGGTAGGCCAATAGTAACCAACCCTAAGTATTTTGTGAGCAGTGGTTTCACTTGCAAAATGACTACCAGTAGGACCATAGTGTAACGATTTTAAAACTCTTTTAGTCTCGTATTTCTCAAGATAACGAAGGAATACACCATCTGAATTCTTCCTAAACAAAATGTTATTTATCAACTGATAAGGAGTTGATTTTAATCTGAGTGCTCTTCTTTTTTTAGGTTCAAGGTTATCCAGAGAACTCTGTGTTTCCAGAATTTTTTTTATGTCTGAATACCAAAATCTTGAGGAGAAGGTAAGAAATGAATTTCCTTTTATTTAGTAAAGATTCATTTATGTTCAAATCAAAATTATCCACCAGCAAATGAGTTGATTCAACAGTGAGTTTACAATGACCCTTCCTTTTACTACCGTGGAAGGTTTGATTTCAAGATCATATTCTTGAAGAGTTGTCATCCAAGGATATATTTATCACCCAATTCTTTTTGTACTATAAGATTCCTCACAGGAGGGTATGGAACAATGACCTTAGTTATAGACTTCAAGAGGTAAGGGAGAAAATGTTTAACTGATTTAAAGACGGAAAATGTGTGTTTGTCAACTTCGTGATAATGTAACTCTGCTCCTTTAAAATTGGAACTCATGAATGATATAGGTACTTAATTGGTAGATCATCATCGAGAGAAGTGTCAAGTTCAATGAGCCTCTTCAGGAGGTGGAACTAGTGGAGGAGAAAACTGCTGAAATTCCTTCCTATTCCACTGAATATTTGGATGATGAAATTGGGGATGATGACCCTGATTTGGATCCTCTGATTTCTGATATCAGTGTGCCACAGACATTAGATACTGAATCAGAACCTGAAGTGCAAAATCATCTTCCTACATGGGCCCGACAGACACTCTCCTCCGCAGGAGACAACATTGGAAATCCGGATGATCCAAGGAGAACCAGGTTTGATTTTCAAAGAGCAGGTATTGCACTCTCTTGTTCTGATATTTTGCTGTCCAAAACTTGCTATTTGATGATTAGTTGAGATCCAAAATACTACTACCATTCTCGGAAGGATCCGAGATGGCAAGTTGCCATGGATGAAGAGATGAATTCTCTTCAGAAAAACACTACTTGGGAGCTAGTTTCTCTTCCTCCGGGAAGGAAATTGGTTCAATGCAAGTGGGTGTTTCGGACAAAGGTTGCTGCTGATGGAAGCACCTACAAATATAAGGCAAGGATGGTATCAAAATGTTTCTCTTAGGTCCAAGGAATGGACTACCATGAGACCTTTGCACCGGTTGCAAAAATGGACTCCATCCGCCTTGTTTTGGCTATTTCCGCATCCAAGCACTGGGAGGTGCATCACATGGATGTTAAGTCAGCCTTTCTGAAATGGAGATCTTCATGAGGAGATATACATGAAGCAGCCTGAGGGCTACATCACTGATACATCTTTGGTTTGCAAGCTAAAGAAGTCATTATATGGGTTAAAACAAGCCCCAAGAGAGTGGTATTCCAAGATGGATGCCTTCCTTCTCTCGCAAAAATTTCAGAGATGTAGATCAGATCCAAATGTGTATTTATAGCAGCATGATGGTCATATTATTATTATTGTTTTATATTTTGATGATTTACTGATCACGGGTAGCACAATTGCCTCCATTTCAGCCATCAAAACTGCTCTCCACAATGCCTTTGAAATGAGTGATTTGGGGCTTCTAAAACAATTTTTGGGGCTCAAAATCGAGCAAAATTATGATGGGATTATGGTCACTCAGTCAAAATACATTTCAGACCTGTTAGTCAAGTTTAACATGGCTGAATGTAGGCCTGCACCATTCCCTTTCCTTTCAGGGATCAGCCTTGAAGAAGGAAAAAGCACACCTCCCATGGACTGCACTATCTATCGACAGCTAATTGGTAGCTTGTTGTACTTGACACATTCTAGAACTGATATTTGTTATGCCGTGAATGCTGTATCAAGATACATGCAGCAGCCTCATGATCTTCATTGGAAGGTATCCAAGCGGATCCTCCAGTACATTCAGGGAACCAAGACCTACGGCATTCACTATGCTGCAGATTCCGAGCTAGAGCTGGTTGGATACATAGATTCTGATTGGGCGGGTGATTCTATTGATCGGAATTCAACTTCCGGATATGTATTCATGTTTGGTGGTGGCCCTATTTTCTGGTCAAGCAAAAAGCAGGCTGCCATAGCACTATCTTCAGCAGAGGCCGAGTATCGAGGAGCGGTGAATGCTTGCATCCAAGCAGTTTGGTTGCAAGGCATTCTTTCAGAGTTTGATCTTGGTAGTACTATGTCCACTGTCCTCTTTTGTGACAACCAGAGTGCTATTAAGATATCCACGGATCCAGTTACCAGGCAGAGGACCAAACATGTAGAGATTCACATGCACTACATCAGGGAGCTAGTGCATGACAGGACCATCATTCTGCAATACTGCCCGACTGATGAGCAGATTGCAGACATCTTCACCAAGAGCTTTTCAGAAAAGAAGTTCACTTACCTCCGTTCACTGTTGGGGGTGAGTTCATCAGGGTGATCCAGACTACTTTCAGTGTTCAGCTTGAGGGGGGGTTTTGTTCCCACTGGGTTTTCTCTCTTTTCCTCACTTAGTTTGTTTTGAGCATTGTTTCAGTTGCTTATTGTACAGGGTGACCTATGGCCTTAGTTGCCAGGGCCCTAGCATTTTATGCATCTATGTTTTCTAACTCTTCCTGAGTATAGCTTAAGGGGGGGTGTTGGAGACATCTACCATCATACACACTCTTTCAGTCAAATTGGCCTAGTTAAACCACTATCCTAAGTTTAATTGACATCAAGGAGCATTAATTACCATCATCCCAGTCACTCCCACACCTACCTACAGTCAAGGAGGCTAACTTAGCCTTTCCTACAGTCAAAGAGGCTAACTAGAGCACTGCAGGGGTGATCTGAGTGACATTCATGCACCTAATTGCTAACTGGGGGTTACTTTCAGTTCAACCAATCAGTTACAGTCAGTTAAGGCACCTCCATGCATTAAATATATTATTTAATCATTATTTATTGATTATTTTATTATTATTTAATGAACTGGAGCTAACAAGGTGCCTTCACCAACTTCTGATGGTCAGTTCAGCTTCAGTTAACCTCATCAGGGTTTATTGGAGTCATGCAGTACTAGCACTTGATGGTTGGTTGCTATGACATGTGTTTGATCTCCTTCAGTTGAGATTAAGTCATTTATTGCACTCCAACTTCAGTTAGGGATTGGTGAGTCAATTAGGGTTTTTGTCAAGTGGTTAACTGAGTGGTATTGCATGGCAAAGAGTCAGTTAAGCTAGACTCATGCATGGGAATTTGAATTGTCCCTTAGGTATTCGAATTCTTCATTGAGTTAAGTTATGGCTCATGCATGGGAATTGTAACCCTTTATTGTTTATAAAAGATACAGAGAGGAAACCTATTTTGGTTCCAATTATTGCTAATTCATGTGTATTTGTCAATTATTCTTTGATGATTTTGATTCCTAGTTCCTAGATCATGTGCAAGAATTAATACTTTAGAAACTACACAACCTAACAAAATTCCCTAGATCACAACAAATATTGTCTTCTTAGGTTGAGTGATATCCCATATTTTCGGCAGCGTTCAATTTTTTTTCTAAGATGAATGTTTTGGTCAAATCGATATCTTGAGTAGACTGTAACATCATCAAGATATACAAATATAACATGGTTAATGAGACCTATAAAAGTTATATCCATAGCTCACTGGAAAGTATCCCCGACATTGATCAAGCCGAAGGGCATCTTTCTATATGCATAAGTTCTCCACGAAGTTCTGGATGCAGTATTCAATTGGTCATTAGGAGAGACTAAGATTTGGTTACAACCTTAGAAACTATCAAGTAATGACAACATCTCAGAATCGGAAACCTTTTGGATAATTTGATCCATAGGTGGAAATGGGTAATTATATTTTTTCGATGACCTATTAAGGTTACAAAAATTGACACAAATTCAAATGTCACCATTCTTCTTCCGAACCGGGACATTGTTATCCATCCATTGAGTGTGGCCAACTGGAAAAATGATTTTAGGAGCTAGAATTTTATTTAGTTATGTTTTTATGGCTGGTTCGAGTGTTGGGTGCATTTTTTGGAGTTTTTGTTGAAAATGTTTCGAGGCTTTCTTCAATGGGATTACATGTTGCATGAAATGCGGGTTAAAAGTTTTAATATCATCATAAGTCCATGCAAATACATCCTTATATTCTTTAAACAATTTTATGAAATATTATTTTTCTAATGGAGTACAATTTGTTCCTAGGTTAACATTCTGATGATTAGAATCTGTCCCTAAATTAATAGTTTCATATTTTAAGCATGAGTAGTTCATTTTGCAATTTGGCATAGCTTTAAACTTATCCTGAAGATCATAAAACTTTTTTAATCTTAGAACAGGAGTAGGGATAGAATTTACCGTATCAAAATCTTTCCTTATTGATCAATGAGGGTGTATTTCCAAAATGTTACATAAGTCATCATAATGGGTGATCTCATAAATAGAGAAATATTTAAAGGTCCCTTCACTCATCAAAAAATTTAAAACCTACACATCATCATCAAAGACACGCCAATTAGTGATGTTATCTGGGATGGATGGCCTAAAAATTAACTCAATTGAAAAAGTATTCTAAGAAAAATCTTCAGATGGGATTAGCCTGGAATCTACGTTGGTTAATAAATCAGCCTCGTGATTATGGAGCCTTGGGATGGATTTTATATTAAAAGATTCAAATTCAGAAATAATATTCCATACCTCCGTTTGGTAATCTCAGAGATGTTCAGAAACACATTGAATTGAATTGCGTACCTGACAAACAATGATTTTGGAATCACCATAGATCACCAAGACTTTAATATTAAAGTATAAAGCTTTCTTTAAACCCTGGATAAGAGCCTTGTATTATTCCATGTTATTAGCACAGTTAAATTCTAATTTGCATGCTATACATTTTTTATTTCCCTGTGGATCAATTAGAAGGAAACCTGCTCCATATCCTTCCTTAGAATTGGATCCATCGAAATATAATGTCCATGGTAAACTATTTACAATTAATTTGTTGCCAATAATATGAACATAGTGTTGATTATTTACAATATTTATATAACCCTTTGATACAAAACCAGGTTGAATATAAGTAAAATTAGAAATTTTAAATGTTGTTTTTCACTTGCAAATGGAGAACTTTCAGTCTTAAAATGTCAAAATCAACTTCATGATTATAATTTCCTGTAACAAAATTAGAAAACAAGATTGGTTTGTTAGGATCATGTAATTTTGTCATAGTATGTTTCAAATATCTTTCTCTAGTAATTTTAATTTGATTAGTTTTACCATTTTTTGGAAGCCATAGAGTGGACCAATCAGTTGAGAAAAAACCATTTAAATTCTGAGACTGATCTCAGCTTAAAAACAATTCATAAGCATCAGGAATATCCGCAACGACAATATATATTATTTGATAAATTGATGGATTAACTGCTAGTCTAATTAAAACATCGTTTATCTCCTTGAATACTCTTACTTTTGATCTCTCAAGTTGAGCGATTTGTGTCTCACATCAAGTATATTTTGCAATCATCCTTTTACAGATTGCTAAAGGCATTACATTAGATGAGGCTCCAGAATATACCATACAATTATGTTTCGGTTATAGATCTCGAATGTGAGAAGAAATGAGGGAGTATTAGATGTTCAACTTTTACCTATCAATGAGTTTTTATCAGCTACTTATTTTTCCTTATCATTTATATCAAGCAATTCATTATTTAAGGGAGTATTTGAATTTTTTGAAATACTAGCAGCTGCATTATTTTGTCTATTAGGAGTAACTAAATTTATTATAGGGGTTAAGATAGAACCACCAAACATAGGAAAAATTTGAAGTAAGTCATACATGCTGATATTTGCACATTGTTTTTTCAGATCTTCAATTATATCATAATGCATATCTATTTTTTGTGTATTTTGAATGGAGTATGATTATTATTCCCTTTATCTTGATTTGAGCTTGATGCACCAAGAGTTCCTATTAAGTCTTTATTATAGGTATTATAAGCATGGTGTCCTAAGAGAACATATATACTCTTGGTCTCTTTAGTTAAACTATCCGAAAAATGTCCAACTAACCGTTGTTGTTTTCCATGAGGTTCATCCTCACTTTCTGAGTTTTATTCCTCTCCTTGATCAACAAATTCTTGATTAGATGAATATTCGTGCATAGACAAAACTGCTCTAATGCTGTTAAATATTTATTCATTTAATACTACATCAGGAGGATTTGGTGGATTACCCCCTCCTTCTCCCGTGATATTATATTCCTCTGAATCTAAAGAGCTACTATGATTACTAGGTGTAGGAATACCGGGTGGAGAACCTGGAGGTGAAGGTGGTTAACTAGAGCTAATAGAGGGAATAAGTCTTTTTGAAGTGCTAGTTTTAGTGTTTTCTTTAAACAAAGGATTGGACTTCTAGTTTGGAGTACCAAACCCTAATACCTGAGTCTTTAATGGTGTCTGATAAGTTGTAGAATATGAAGTGTTATTCCTATTTCGATGAGGTAAACCAAAATCAATGGGAGGTATACCAGTTTATTGATAGTAAACCCTCGTAAGGACTCGTCTAGATTCTCTTAAATATTGTTTAATTTGATGAGGGGTGTAGGGAGAAGAAGTATGGTATCATTCTAGTATTTCCATAACAACACTTGCAAATGGTGAATAATTTATTCCGAATTGTGGATGCAATTATGTATTTGAGATAACAGTGTTATTAGATTTGTCAATCAACAAAAGATCTGAACTAGTTGTAGGAACGTTTTGAACATTTTCAACCATTAATAGTTCTAGGCCCTCCTTCTAGCGCCATTTGTTAGCCGTATTTTTTGACTATGGACAACTATGAATAACTAGCCCACAGAAGGTGCTTGACATAGCCCCCGGTGTGTTTGGTGTAGCTAATTCTCATAGGGTTGTGGTCCTGCTACCATCTAAGTTTTTCTCTCTTAAGGAGAGTCTTCCTCTTTAAGTTCTAATGGTGTTAGATTTTAATCATTCAAGATAGCATTATCTTAGGATATTATCTGAGAGAATAACATGCACAACAATAAACACAAGAGACAAGAGACACAATGAATTGTCCTCGGGGAAACCATAAAGGAGAAAACCCTGCAACTTCCTTAGATATAGAATGAGCACCAATGGAAGTAGTAAAACCCAAAAACAGAAAAGATGATCTCCACAGCTTGTTCTCTCTCTCACACTTGAGAGAGCTTCTCCTCTCTCACTCATGGACCCCAATGAGTGATTGTGTGTGTGATAAATAGAGAGGCTCACTCTCTATTTATATTCTTTTGTTCACTTGAAGCCCACTCCAACATGTCGATCTCACTTAATAATTACTTACTATAGACGACATCTCTAGGAGTGTCTAATAACCCTAGTACCCCACAACTTGTGGGGACTTTGCCTCCTCCGACCAACAAGGAGGATTATTCTTAACACAGATGGTGGGGACTATTGCCATAACTTACAATAAATCACCTAGGGTCGACCTCTCTAGGATAGTCTAATAACCCTAGGGCCCCACAACTACGGGGACTTTAACCCTTGACAAGTAGGAGGGTTACTCACAATGACTTGACATGACTTGTTCACATTATAGAAACTCCCAATCGGAACATTGGGGCATGACATGACTCAATTACATTACAAACACATCCCAGAATAATCATCTGGGTATAATACATAAGATATACAAGTGAATACATTCTGAAGTTACAATTACATCAACACTCCCTCTTAAATAGGAAGGTATTCTATGGACACAATTTATCAGCACAAGTCTTCTTATCTGTATCATCTGGATCATCATTGAGTTCTCATCATATTCAAGTCATATTAATCTTCATGTCATCTTCATCTGGATCTAGATCATCACTTGATCTGGATCATCATCACTGGATCATCACTTGATATGGATCGTCATTGCTGGATCATCATCAAGTATGGATCATCACTTGATCTGGATCATCACTGCTATATCATCATCAAGTCTGGATCATCACTTGATCTGGATCATCACTATTGGATCATCATCAAGTCTGGATCATCACTGCTAGATCATCCTCAAGTCTGGATCATCACTTGATCTGGATCGTCACTACTGGATCATCATCAAGTCTGGATCATCACTTGATATGGATCGTCACTGCTGGATCATCATCAAGTCTATATCATCACTTGATATGGATTATCACTGTTGGATCATCACTTGATCTGGATTGTCACTGCTGGATCATCATCAAGTCTAAATCATCACTTGATCTAGATCATCATCAAAGATGGATCATCACCAAATCATCATCATCATTACTGCTTCTGTTATCTCAATCAAATAGTGCCATCTCTTCATTCTTCTTGTCACAGGAAGTTCTATAGAGCTAGCCATTCTTCATGCTGGTTGTAGGCCTACCCTTCATGTAGGTCTTTAGTGCTTATATCTGACCCTACGCCAGAATGTCCTGCCCAACTCTTAAATCTGACCTCATCTTGTCAGAAAGGCACGCCCAACACTCACATCTGACCTCATCTTGTCAAAAAGGCCCAGCACTCACATCTGACCATGTGTAAACACATCGCGGCAGAATGGCTCAGCACTTATATCCGACTATGTGCGAACACACTGTATCGGAAGGGATCTGCACTTACATTCGACCATGTTTGAAAACACCACATTGGAAGGGCTCTACACTTACATTCGACCATTTTTGAAAACACCACATTGGAAGGGATCTGCACTTACATCCGACCAAGTTTGAAAACATTGCATCAGAAGGGCTTTGTACTTACATCCAACCATGTTTGAAAACATCACATTGGAAGGGCTCTCAGTCCCAGACTGAGGATTCCTGGTAACTGACCAGGTGTCTCCATTCTCCCAGAAAATGGCATCAGCCCTTATATCTGATCAAGTGGGAACACATCCCTCAATCACATCAGAATGGCCATGCACTCACATCTGATCATGTAATACTACATCCTACAGTCATATTAGAATGACCCTCAGTCCCAGACTGAGTATTCCTAGTAACTAACTAGGTGCCTCCATTCTCTTAGAGAATGGAAACTCAGCACCAAGCTGATTATTCCTGGTAACTGACTAGGTGCCTCCATTCCAAGAATGGCATTCGGCACTTATATCTGATCATGTAGGAACCAATCCTACAGTCACATCAGAATGGCTCAGCACTCACATATGACATGGAAGGAACCAAATCCTCTCACCATGATAGAATGGCTCAGCCCTTACATTTGACCATGGAAGGAACCTAATCCTCTCACCATGTCAGAATGGATCTAGGTCTTATCACTTCCCTTTGGAGGGAACCTCGATCTGGAGAACACCAGGATTCTCCTTGAAGTACTCAAAATTCACTTTGGCAAATGGCTTCATCAACACATCAGCTATCTGTTCTTCCATTGCAACATATTGGAGCTTCATTGCTCCTCTCTGCACCATATCCCTGATATAGTGATATTTGATATCATACTGAAGTAGCACCTCAAAGTGCTCTTCCTATCAATGGAACTTCCTGCCCAATACGAATCCACATAACCCTCTAGGTTAATATTCTGATTTGCCTCATACTTGAGCCCATAATCAACTGTACCCTTCAAGTACCTCACTGCATGCTTTGTAACCATAAGGTGAACATGTCTCAATGTGTTCACAACAAAGCAAATATCTGGTCTTGTATTTGTGAGGTAAATCATTTGACAATACATCATGGCATCAACCGACTCTGATGAAGCAACACTCAATAGCTTCAGGTTCGATGCCATAGGTGTGGTCATGTACTTGCAATCCGTCATCCTAAACCTCTTCAAGATCTCTACTGCATACTTCCCTTGTCCGACGAAGATTACATCCACATTCTACCACAACTCCATGCCTAGAAAATAATACATAGACACATAACAAGAGCATCAATGGTCTTCCACCTTCAACCTTGAAGCAAAGGTTGGAATCCTCTTTACTCTCAGTAAAGCCTAGATTCATTAGTAATCTATCCATCTTTCCATACCATGTCGAACCTTAGGATCTTCTGCAGTCACTCCCTCTGAAGCAGAGCATCATTCTCCCTTTGTCTTTCGTACTCTATACACTGAAACATTCTGTACCAGAGTGACAAGTAGTATCCATCTAGGATCATTAGATACCAAGATCCTCTATATTGAACCTTTTCAAAGGTTCTTCTCGCACCCATCTGAGAGTTTGTAATCCTCTATAGACTTTCATCTTCAACCTTGTAGAAAAGGTTTAGGTCTTTCATCAAGCTCCTCATGTATGTGTTATCTCATGGGTGTCTTCTAAGCTTGTACAAGGCCTTCTTTCATTTGCCCACATGATTCTTCGTGTCATGTGTCTCAACTCCCACTGGCTACAAATGTCTCTTCGTAGTCTATGCCTCATGCTACAAATCTTTCCTTGTATCCCATGATGTTTCCATCTATTGCATGATGGAACTACGAAATTCTCTTCAGGTATCGATACTATATCCTAGACATCATTCTTCTTGAACTGGTCATCCTTTTCTTCTTGGTTACTTCTTCATAGCTGGAAGGTTCTGCATCAATGATGTCGCTGCATTTTTCATATTATTCTTTATCTGTTGTCACTTATTCTTCGGAACACGTCTCACTACTACATTTCGATCCACAATCCAACGGAAAAATCCGACGGCGTGTGGATTTTTTCTTTTAACTGTACAAAAAATCACAAAGATAATTTTTTTTTAAATTGTGGTCATAAGCATCACTTAAGCGACGGCTAGGCTCATAAGAGTCTCTTAAGAAACGACTAGCCTCATAAGCATCGCTTAAGCGATGACACATAAATTGGTCAATCATTTAAATAAATACACTTAATTGGTCAATTATTTAAAATGGAAAGCGCCGTCGCATATCCGACGTGTCGGTTCATTTTCCTACACACACTCATATAAATAGATGTATGCCTAGGTTCATTATCTCACACACTCAGTCTCACACTTATCTCTTGGACAAGAAATGTGAAATTCCTAAGGGTTTTTTTTTGGCCTTGTGCTTTTGTGGGGATCTTCCCACTTGGTCTTGGATTTTGGTCTTGCTCTTTTGTGGGGATCTTCCCACTTGGTCTTGGATTTTGGTCTTGCTCTTTGGATTTGGTTCTAACCCTTGTGGAAAATAAGACTCATCATATAATTGGGTTTTCTCGTACTTTGTTCTTAGGGTTTGAGTAATAAAATGTCACGTAACAATAATGTTACAGGTCATCAAGATCCGGCAGAACAAAATCGACAATTGCTTGCTAGGTTGTGGGATGGAGTGGAAAGAAGGGGTGATGGAAAATGGTATTGTCCTTGCAGTCGATGTAGGGGCTTTAATAAGAGAAGGTTACTGATCACAACAGCTAAAAAACATTGTAGAGAACATGGACATGTTGAGGGGGGGCATGAATATCATCCATTGGTAAGTTAATATAATTCATGATTATATATCATGCGGTCTTTATATTGAGAGTTTTTGTAATTGTATATTGTATCATTTTTATTTTTGTTACTTAATCGACATGACTAACGTTCTTTGTTTGATGTTTTAATTATAATAATAAAGCAAGGGCCTCCTAGGGATTTTCCGAACATGGAGAATGTGGTAATTACGGAACAACTAGCGCAGGAGGAACGTCAATATGCAGGTCCTGCGAATACTGATCATGATCAAGTTAATGATGACATGGAATTAGACGATGATCATGACGATAACATAATTGAGGATGAAGGTGCAAATGCATTAATCAATGATGCATTTAATGTTAGAATGGACGATGATCAACCTCATGCGCCGCCAATTGATGAATTTGAAGATCTTCATGATTTACCTACACTTGAGAAGGTAGACGAACCGCTTTTTGAAGGCTCCCGCATAAGTGTTCTCTCTGGTGTGTTGCTGATAATGAACTTGAAGGTTAAGCATGGTTTTTCAAACACATCCATCACGCTGGTGTTAAGGTATGTATGTGATTATATGTTTCATCGATCGCATATATATGATTTGATTTATGTTGCTATAATATTTGTATTGGTATACGTACTTAATCATAAAAATAATAAGGATGTATTTGTTGTCTTTAATATTATGCTCTTCAAATATTTATACTAACCATTTTTTTTTAATTTGTTGTAACAGTTTGATAGGTGAATATTTGTTACCGCCATCAAATAAATTACCTCGCACATACCGAGATTAAAAAAAGATCATGAACTATGTTGGAATGGACTATCAAGCAATTGATGCATGTCCTAATGATCATATTTTATATTATAATTAGTATGAGTTTGCAACAGAATTCCCTATGTGTCATAGCAGTAGATACCGAACAGATCAAGTAACCAAAAAGGTGTCTCGTAAGGTTCTTCGTTATATTCCCATTATTCCACGCTTGCAACGACTGTTTAGGTGCAAAAACATAGCACAATTTATGGATTACCATGCACGGAATAGAAGTGGAGATGATATTCTTCGAATGCCCGCAGATGGTTCTGCATTTACAAACATAGAGGAAAAATGGCCACACTTTAAAGAAGAACCTCATAATGCTATACTTTCTTTGGCAGCGGATGGTGTCAATCCATTTAAAGAGATGAGATCTACTTGATCGGTTTGGCCTGTTTTTGTTATCAACAATAACATTCCTCCATGGATGTCAATAAAGAGGGAGCATATGATGTTGTCAATGATTGTTCCAGGTATAATTTGTACTTTAGAACAATGTTTTTTTAATGCATTAGTATTTAATTTGTCATGAAGATCAATATTGTTGCATATTCATGTCATATATATATTTCATTTACTTATATGTATTGTATTTGTTGTTTTCTTTTAGGTAAGTAAATAGTTAAAGATATGAATGTATATATCGAGCCTCTTGTTGATGAACTAGTTAAGCTATGGAATGGTGTCACTATGTATGATGTCTCTAGACTAGTAGGGAAAAGAAAATTTCAATTCCATGCAATGCTTGCCTGGACAATTCACGATGCTCCAGGGCTAACACATTTTAGTGGTCTTCAAACAAAGAGAAAATTTGCATGTCCAGTTTGTGGTCCCAAGATGAAATCTCGTCATTCAAAGAGTTTGTCAAAGGAAGTGTTTTATGAGTATAGGAACTTCCTCTCTAAGAATCATAGGTATCGAACTATCGAAAAACATCTTTTTAATGGGAAAGAGGAGACCGCATTAAAACCACAAAGAATGACACCTCACATATGGAAGTTGCAATATAATAGAAATCGTCAAGGTACGATTCAATTTGTCTATCTTATATATTCATATTGATCATCTCTTATATGTACCTTTTAATGTTTTATTTTGGATTATATTAATTTTTTTTACTGTAATATATGACATTTTAATCTCTTTAACTTATATATTGATTACTGATGGTCTGCATGAACATCATGAAGGTGTAAATGGGCTTCCACGAGGAATGAAAAGTTATCCCAAACAATTTAGTAGGTTGCCTTACTATGGGCACTTACTAGTTGTTCATTTGTTTGATACAATGCATATCGGAAAGAATGTAGCTGAAACACTATGGCCAATATTAGACAGAAGGAGTGACAAAGAAAAAATTGTCAAAATTTGCAATGACATTCATGAATCCAATCATGCAATGAAAGATATCATTGAACATTTAAACAACGATGGAGACCAAATTAATATAAGGTCACTTCCATGGTTATTGACTGAGCAACAAAGCAATGCGGTAAAAGAAGTGATACAAAAAATAAAATTTCCCACAGGATTTTGTTCGAACATAAAGAATATCTTAACAAGGAAAGGTGATTTTGGTGGGGTAAAAACGCATGATTGGCATATCTTCATTAAGGTAATTATATTTCTGGTATATATATTGGTATATTACAATACTGCATGTTTTTGGTTTACTTTTTTGCTTAATTTTGAAAAATATATTGATGAGACGTGTTCATTGTTATCG
>LPNX010623195.1:0-18827 GCA_001517045.1 Pseudotsuga menziesii | reverse complement strand
TTTACATACTGCATGTCCATTTAAAACAAGGAAAGAGGCAAAACCAACTTGGGAAAATCCTCCCTTAAACATGGACTGTAAAACAAAATTGTGGAATCTTGTTTTCACTCATGCTTCACAGCATGATCAGTAATCCCCAACAGTGATTTGATATTGGTGAAGGTCTTCTCACAAAATTCTTTGGTGAAGATATCAGCTACTTGTTCTGAAGATGAACAGAAGAGTAGGTGAATGGTGCCATCATGCACAAGCTCTCTGATGTAGTGCATATGGATCTCAATGTGTTTAGATCTTTGCTTCTGAACTGGATCTTTGTAGATTCGAATGGTACTCTGGTTATCACAGTAGATGGTAGTTGAGTACTTTGATTCGAAGCCACACTCTCCAAGTAATCCCTGCAACCATAAATATTGAGTTGATGCATTAACAACTCCTCTGTACTCTGCTTCTATAGATAAGAGTGCAATGGCACTCTGTTTCTTGCTTGACCAGCTGATTGGCCCTTCTGCAAGCATGAACACATATCCTGATGTGGACTTTCTATCTGTGCTATCACCTACCCAATCACTGTCAGTAAATCCAATCAAATCAAGATCAGATTTTGCTTTATAGAAGATCCCATGTGTCCTTGTTCCCTGAACAAAGTTAAGGATCATTTTGGCTACTTTCCAATGGATCTCATGAGGCTGATCCATGTATCTAAAAGCCACACTTACTACATAAGAAATATCAGGTCTAGTATGTGTCAGATACAACAAACATCCAATCAATTTCCTATACAGTGTATTGTTTACCATAGGTGAAGAATCAGCTTCTTCCAGCTTCACTCCTGAAAGGAAAGGAGTTTTGCTTGCTTTGCAATCCTTCATTTTGAATTTGTTCAGTAATTCCAAGGCATATTTGGACTGGTGCACCTTGATTCCAACTTTGGTTTGAGCAATCTCAAGCCCCAAAAATTGACTTAAGAGCCCCAAATCTGTCATGGAGAAGGCTTGGTTCATAGCTCCTTTTAAGGAAGCAATCTCATCCTTTGAGCTTCCTGTAATGAGGAGATCATCAACATATAACACAATTATCATTAATGAACCATTAACTAACTTCAAATAGACATTTGCATCTGATTTTCACCGAACAAAATTCAGTGATAGCAAGAAGCTATCGATCTTGGCATACCAAGCCCTGGGGGCTTGCTTTAGCCCATACAATGACTTTCTCAACCTACACACAAGAGAAGGGTTAGTAGAAAAACCTTGAGGCTGCTGTATATATATCTCTTCAGTGAGATCTCCATTCAGGAAGGAACATTTTACATCCATGTCATGTACCTCCCATTGCCTTGAGGCTGGAATGGCTAAGGCTAGCCTGATGGAATCCATCTTTGCCACTGGGGCAAAGGTCTCATTGTAATCTATGCCATGAACCTGTGAGTATCCCTTGGCTACCAATCTGGCCTTGTACTTTAGTGGTGAACCATCAGCAGCAAATTTGGTCTTATAGACCCACTTACACTGGACTAACTTTCTCCCTGGGGGAAGATCCACTAGCTCCCATGTGTTGCTCCTTTGGAGTGAGATGAACTCCTCCTTCATGGCTGTTTTCCATCTTGGATCTCCTGCTACTTCTTCATATTTTTGAGGATCAGACTCCACCATCAAATAGCATTTTTCAGCAAACATAGGATCCTTCATGCACAGACCACTCTCAAACTGAGATCTAGTCCTCCTTGGGTCATTGGGATCCCTAGCTAGCTCTCCTGCTGCATGTAGTGTCTTGGATGCCCATTTTGGCCTTGTAGGGATGTTAGGGTCTGCAATAAACTCATCTCCATCAAAAAAATTAGAATCAGCATGTTCAACAAACTCTTTACTTACTTCTTGAGGTTCAGGTGGAGAAGAGGCTTCTCCAACTTCCACTGCTGCAAGGGGTTCTTCTTCAAACTGAACACACCTTTTGATGAAGGATTTGTTTGTGCTCAAATTTATCAGTTTGTACCCTTTTGAATCTTTAGAGTATCCAACAAAAAGACACTCTTGGCTTTGGGGCTACAAATCCTTCCTCTTCTCTGTTGGAATTCTATCCCAAGCCTTTGAGCCAAAAATCATGAAATGGGTCACATCTGGCTTGTGCCCACTCCATGCTTCGAAGGGATTCATGCCATCAAGATTTTTATGAGGCAACCTATTCTAAATATAGGCTACACAGTTGATAGCTTCGGCCCAGTAATTTGGTGGCAAATTTTTGGCCTCCATCATGCATGTTGCCATCTCCTTCAGTGATCTGTTCTTCCTCTCAGCAACACCATTTTGTTGTGGTGTGTAAGGGATAGAATGCTGCATCTGAATACCTGCATCTGCACAATAATTAATAAACTCAGACTTGGCATACTCACCACCATTGTCAGATCTGAGGGCCTTGAGTTTCCTTCTAGACTGGTTCTCAACCAAAGCCTTAAAGACTTTGAATAGGCCAAAAACTTCAGACTTGTGCTTCAGGAAGTGAACCCAACAATACCTGGAAAATTCATCAATGAAAGTCAATGCATATTTGGCCTAAATCATGGACATATGAGGGAATGGGCCAGCAACATCACTGTAGATCAGCTCAATGGGTGCAGAGGTTCTCTCATGACTAGCTCTCTCAAATTTATGCTCTGGGTGTTTTCCTAGGATACAACCTTGGCAGAATCCTTTGGAAAATTTTATCTTGGGAAACCCTATGACCATCTCTTTTTCACTAAGATCAGAAAGATACTTGTAATTTAGGTGGCCAAATCTTTCATGCCAAAGCTTGTTGGATTCATTAGCATGAATCAAAAGAGCAGAAGGGTTTGAGTAGGGTAGGAAGTGTGAGAACATGTATACCTTTTGAGCATGATTCGCAACTCCTTTTTCAATGACTCTACCACTTGAGATCTTTGTGATCTCAACTTCATCAAGGGAGAATATGACTTTCTTAGGAGACCAAGTGTGGGTCATCTAGTACACTGACAAGAGGTTGGAGGCAAGACCAGGCACATACAAGACATTGCTGAAATGACCATGATCAAGATCAATCCTCCCTTTTCCCAAACTTTTAGTGAGAGAGTCATCTCCCAGTACTATAGGTGGTCCTTTCGACATGTCAAGTGAGGAGAAGGCCTCCTTGGTCGAAACCATGTGTCTTGAAGCTCCCGAATCAATGATAAAACTGGGTGAGCTTGATGTGCCAGCAACCAATTCATGAACTCTCTCTCTGTCATCTGAACTTGATCCTCCTTCTCTCTTCTTTGAGCTTTCTGGAAGGGAGATGCCATTCTTCTCCAGGAGTTGGGTCAGCATGTCTATTTGCTTCTTCATACAAGAGATTTCAGTGTGATTGCCCTTATTGCAGTATGCGCACTTGCTCATTTCACCTTTGTTTTTCTTCTTCTGGTAGTTCTTCTTGGAACCTTGTGGCTCCTCCGGAGACTGTTTCTTGTCTCTCTTTTGCTCAGGTGGCTTTTTAGCTTTCTTTTTTCTTTTTGAATCCACCTTCGAATCTCCTGCAATCAAAGATTGATATTTGGATGGTTTGATGGTGCCCATCATCACTAGCTTATCCTGCTCTTGTGTGAGAGATTCCATGAAATCTGCAAGGCTAGGCATCTTCCAGGTTCGAGCTGTCAGTTTTGTGGCATAGAAGGTCGAAAAAAACACTGAATAGTCAGGGCCTAGCTTTGAGAGAATGGCCAGGATGAGCTGATCATCCTTCTTTTCGATCCCACACTGTTTTAGCTGCAAAACAAGTGCTTTGAACTTGGAGAAATATAGCTGCAGAGATTCAAATCTATTTGGACTCAAAGAAATCAGTTCATTTTCGATTTGATGTCCCCTCATCTCATCTATCTTTCCAAAAATATCATAAAGCTTCTCCCATACTTCATTTGGTGATGTTAATCCATCAAGATGGAAAAGGAGGTCTCTGGAAATACTCAGACACAGGAGACCATAGGCCTCATCCCTCCTGTTGCGCCATTTTATATTCTCTGTAGCTGCATTGGGCTCTGCTTCTGTTTCCATAGTCACCCTGTAGAGGCCTTTCAATCTCAATAGTATCTCCATCTCTGCTTTCCATTCAAATAAATTGAAGGGATTCAAGATAGTTTTCTGTGATTGATCCATAGCTTAGAAAATTTGTCCCGGCTGTCAGTAGAAGGATCCCAGTCACTGATGTCGAACCTGCAAAACAATTTTGAAGGAGATAAATCGATCTACAATGTCTCTGATACCATGTGGAAATTGAACCCAATGATAGATTAATTTTACTCACAACAATTAACAATTGATCATGCAAAATCACTCACAAAAGAGACTGAAATTGGAGCTGAACACTAAACTGTATTAACTCAGTGTACAATAGCCAACCCTATAAAATAATAGGTTGCTGTATAAATAAAATACATTAGGGATTCGAATGCATGAGGAGCAATTCGAATCTAGCATAAAGCAGGCTTACCAAAAATAACAAATCGCCCATAGGTGCAAAAAGTTGATCCCAAATCAGTCATGGAGCTCACGAATTAGCAAAAGGGATTAGGGAATATAAAGAGTGATGGAATGACAACTAATACATGCTTTTACAAGGAGAAAAGAGTGGAGGATAAAGAGGACAAAAAATTAGTTCACCTCACGTAGTCAAACTTTCCCTATTGCCTTAAAACACTGAAAAAGCAGGCAATAAAGCAGAAAAAGCAGAAGGGCACCTAGAAGACCAGGAATAAAGCAGAATTGATTCCTTGAGGTTTCCCAAGCACTAAATGGGTCAAATTAGGCAAGTTGGACCACCATGGATAGGTAATTGACAACTTGCATAAGGTGGGACACATGAACTAGGCAAATAAGACAAAAATAATTAAATTAATGTCTAAGGTAGTAAACTATGGGTTGATTATTCTAACACATACATTCTTCTTCAGGGTCATTTTGGAAAAATTGAGACCATGGTTGAGTAGAAAAAACAACAGCCTACAATATCCCCATGTGCTACGGGAATTTTCTTCAACATACAATTTGTGGCGGGCATCTTCTTAAGGCTACTTGGACCAATTTTCCCATACTTAGCCAATTTCCTGATTTTCACTAATTTGTCATATTTCTCCAAAATGATGTCATAATGAAACAATGATTTCAACTTATGCCACATCATCATCTATGCCATTTCATGCCATGTAGGAATCATCCTTAGTGCGGGAATCACTTAGCCCCTTTACAACACTTAGCCATTTTTCCTTTGTCTTTAGTATGCAATATAACCATTTTCTTCTATTTTGGCAGGTTGATATTTTCCTTATCTGATCACCATAAGAAAAACCAAGAGAATGGCTATATATCCATTTCAAAAATGAATAGGACCATATCATTTGATGAATTTTATCATCAAAGGAACACCCTCTTGCATGCATTTCCAAAATGGTCTCTCAAACTCTTTTTCTAACGCTTAACTAGTTCTTTTCACACCCTAGGTCACCAAGGTGATTTCATTTTTCCTTCAAAATTGGAAAGTGAGATACCCAATGGGTAGAGGCCAATAAGGTGAATCCATCAAGACCACTTTCATCTTCTAGAGCTTCTTTCTCTCTCCTCGGCAGACATTTTTCTGGAGCAGTGCAAATATGCCTGAGAGGCACTTTTGGTAGATTGATATCTTCTTCTTGGAATAATTTTTGGTCAGGGTAATGATATGGTTGGATGCACCATAAAACAATCTAGAGATACACACTCTTAGAATATTTTTATCATCATCCTATGAGCTGTGGTGGGAATTTCCCTAAGGCCAGTTAGGTAGATTTTACCAATAATTCCATACTTGAGATAATTTTTTATCTTCTCCTAGGCTTGGTCTAATTTCCCTACACCAGCATTTTGGCAGTTCCATAAATTCTTCTCCAGGGTCTCTTTAGACAAACTGAGACCATGGTTTAGTAGAGAAAGCAACATCCTAGAATATCCCCATGTGCTGCAAGCATTTTATTCAACACCCAATTTGAGGTGGGCATCCTCTTAAGGCTACTTGGACCAATTTTCCCATACTTGGCCAATTTCCTGATTTTCACTAATTTGTCGTATTTCTCCAGAATGATGTCATAATGCAACAATGTTTTCAACTTCACACCACATCATCATCTATGCCATCCCATGCAGGCGTCATCCTTAGTGTGGGAATCAACCTGAATTTGGGAATCACTTAGCCCTTTACAACACTTGGCCATTTTTCCTTTGTCTTTAGTATGCAAAATAAAAAAATTCTTCTAATTTGGTGGTTGATGTTTTTCTTATCTGAACACCATAAGAAAAAACAAGAGCATGTCTAGATATCCATTTCAAAATTGAACAGGACCATATTATATGATGAATTTAATCATCAAATAAACACCCCCTTGCGGGCATTTCCAAATGGTCTCTCAAACTCTTTTTCTAACACTTAACCAGTTCTCTTCAAACCCTAGGTCACCAAGGTGATTTCATTTTTCCTTCAAAATTAGAAAGTGAGATACCCAAAGGGTAGAGGCCAACAAGGTGAATCCATCAAGGCCACATTCATCTTCTAAATCTTCTTTGTCTCTCCTCGGCAAGCATTTTTCTAGAGCAGTACAAATATGACTAAGAGGCACTTTTGGAAGATTGATATCTTCTTCCTGAAATACTTTTTGGTTAGGCTAATGATATGGTTGGATGCACCATACAACACTCTAGATATCCACACTCTCAAAATATTTTTATCATCATCCTATGAGCTATGACAGGCATTTCCCTAAGGCCGGTTAGGCATATTTTACCAATAATTCCATACTTGAACAATTTTTTTATCTTCTCCTAGGCTTGGTCTAATTTCCCTAAACCACAATTTTGGCAGGTCCATAAATTCTTCTTCAGGTTTTCTTCTTGATGTTATTAATTTGTCTAATGCACTTTTCTTCACCAACTTGAAAGAGTTGATTCATGGATGAGTAGGCTCAGGAATGTGTAATTATGCCATTCAATATTTCATACACGGGATGTCAAGTTTGGTCATTAGGATTAATTAATGAAGAACATATGAAGTTGGTTAAAGAGTCTAATTAGATTTGAAGACACCCAAATGACATTTCAAAAAAACCATGTGACAGTTTAAGCAAACCGATTGAGGGCATAATAAGGATCAGCAGACCAAAAAAACAGTATTGAACTCTTAGTGGATGAATTATGAATGTGACTGTAATCAACCTATAATTTTCCACAAGAGTTTCAGCAATGCAAGTGATGCAATTTATGGAATGAAAGCCAAGGAATATAACTGAACGAGTGCATGAAAGGACACATTCCCTTCAGCTGATGAATTAGCTTGAGTTCATAAGTAAGTAGAGGATTATCCTTCTTACTCAGTGTGATATTACTTTCTATTACTGTTTAGTTATACCCATTTTGTTGGTTGAAAAGTCCACATTATGCTCATTTTTTTTAATCTGAAAAAAGTGTGTCCACATTTTATTTGTTTAAGTCCTACTAGACTTTTTTGCTATCTAGTTTCCATAATTTGTTGAAAACTGAAACATTAACGTATTAATAGATTTCTATTTGATTCATTATTGAATATCAAGGAACTCATTTTTAATAGTAAAAAAATTAGAAAGGAGTGTGTTATACACAATGAGAATGTTGGACAAGCTAAAAATCAACAAAAAATTCCTCAATCATCAATATTTTCATAATACAAGCAAGGTAACAAACAAGAGATGAAATGACAAAATGTGAAATTGCTCATTCCTTCATATTCCAAACTCTAAAGCACTAGTTACAAATCAAAATGTTGCATAAGCCTCAAACAGGATTTCTCCCACCAGCTTCGTCATCCTCACCTATGTTTATCGGATAGTTTTGTAACCCTACCCCCTGCATCCTTGATTGTATTCTTTTGTCCAGCTCCAATAGTTCCAATGCTCCAAGTCCTTGTTCCAACTCATCTCTTGCCACCCCAATTATGTTCTTTTGAGGAAAAGACTATCTACACAACAGATAATAGATAGTTGCTACTCGGCCAATGCCCATAGTTGGCACTAATTATGCCTCCATCCAAGCCAGGATTGGAAACCATAGTGTAGAAACATTAAATTATTTGTTTAGGCACAAATAGCTTTTGCATATTTTCTCATATTTGTAGTTGGTTGCAGTCCAATTAGTTGTTTCCTATATTGGAATTGGCATATTCTCATCCACCAATCCCATGTCACTCTAGAAACTATAGGACGAACGGGGGAGCTATGAAGCCCCTGTATTGGCAGTGGAACTCCGAACTTATCTTCCCAACTCCTCCCATTCTAGCATTCGATATCACCATATTGGGAATTCTTTCTTCGGCAGCCATGAGAGGGGAAATAATGACACTCACGAGTTGAGCTTTTATGCACATAAAAAACCAAAAATGAGGCCAAATAAGATTTTCCTCAACAGGAGGCCCTATTTATTGACTAAGTCTTAAAAAATTTTATTATGAGTTCGAGATTCTCATGATGTAGTATATCTATATCTTGGGATTAATGTGATCTGTGTATGATTCCCTCATATCTTGGAGGACGCAAAAGTTCACTTTAACGTACTAAAAAATCACATGTTTCCCTCAAGACTCTAGAGGCCAGAGCATATCTAGACTCTTCTACATATGGAGCAGTTTCCCTGTACTTTCTATGATTATAATTTGTAAAATTTGAATAGCTGGGAAATATTTTGATAGTAGGAAAACTGAACAAGAATCCTTTTAGTACATAGAAAGTACAAATTTTCGAGCAGACTAAGGGTGAGCTCAAGGTGCACCCAATTCTGTGGCAAGGGTATGTGTCAGGTTTAGGTAGACCAAGTGTTAATTTTTCATAATCTCTAGTGATCAAATTTGAAGGGCTAGTTTTAATCCCATTTTAAAGGGAATTTTTATGTATTGCACTGGAGATGATGATATGTCAATTCATTTGTAGAATATATTACAAAGAATATATTTCATCATTTGTAGTTTCATACACACTTCTTGGTATGGGTTTCACATTAAACTCTCGTAGATATAGGAAAAATGCACATATGGATTACATATTACTCTTGTATTACACATTAGAAGCACACTAACTATATCAAAATATATGCATTGCTGAGAAATACTTACAATTTATATTACAACAATTTTAGTATGTACATAAACATCAAATGTGCACCATATTATTCTAGAACTCTAGGCTGCTTGGGAGGTTTTTGCAATTTCTCCTTTTTAGAATAAGAAAATTCATTATAGATTCTCTTGCCTTTTCCAGAACCCTCTAGTTCTATAGAAGCTTCATCAGCCATATGTTGTAATTGGTTTTCTTGCTCTTTCACTTTGTTTGCAAGATTTATCACTTTTGTATGCAATCTATCTTTTTCTTCTAGGAATTTCTTCAACATCTCTACATTATTATTACACTTCTTTGAGTGCTCATCTTCCTTTCTTTTAATATCATCCTTCATCCACTTCAGCTCGGATTGAACTGCAATTAATTTTCTCTTGACTTGTTGTACCTCCTTCTCGAGCTCTTATGCCCTCAAATCTGTATCAGATGGAGTATACAAAATTGCTTATGCCACAGGTTTCTCCTAGAAAGATTTAGTTTTGGATTTCAAATCTTGTATCTCATTATCGCATTCAAAATGTAGTGCTTTTCCCTTCTCCAATAGATTTTGGTCAAGGTCTCTAATTTCGGCCTCCTTCTCTTTTATATTCTTCTTCAATGTTGGATCTGATGAACCAAATGTAAACTCTACAACATGGATTGTTGAAGCAGCTTCATTCAATTTCTTCTCTCATTGTTGCAAGGACTTTTGAAACTGGAGTAAGCTTTCCATAGTTACATCACCAAGTTTTGTACTGTCAAAAAGTTTTGGTGTGATGACCTTTTTACCATTGACTTTGGATTCTTTTGGTGTGCTGACCTTTTTACCCTTGACTATTGATTCTTTTGGTCTACAGACCTATTTACCCTTGATTGTTGATTATTTTCCTCTTCTAGCTATTTTAGTCTTGAGAGTTGCTGAAATCCTTTCAATTCTCTTAGTTTTCAGCAACTCATTTTTTTTTTTTTAAATTATTCAATTTTTCCAATCTTGTTTCATATTCTGCAGTCTCATTTTGAAGTTTAATGATCATTTCTCTCATTTTTTTTCAAACTCAACCTTCAAAACAACAATAAATGTTTCTTTATGCTTCAATTCTTGTTGAAGTTCTGCTTCCTTACCAACTACAGTCTTTAGTGGTGGCATGTTCAAAACTTCAGCCCTATTTTTCAGCTCATTTTCAAGTCTCTCTATATTTTCCTCATCTTTTTTATTTTCAGCCTGAAACACGTCTTTCATTCTATCAAGGTCAGAAATCGATCCTTCTAGAACTACGCTAAATTTAGAACATTGATCCTTAATAAGTTTATCCTTCTGGCCAATTATTTTTTCAGTTTCCACAATTATTTTCTCTAAACCTGTGACACGATGTACGGAATCAAGAATTTGGACATCCTTAGTTCTCGCACAATTCGTCGCTAGCTATGAAGGAATCCTCCCACAAGGTATATTGTTCTTTGAAATGCACCATTTTATCAAATAAAGAAAAAACAAATATACCATCAAAAGAATATTTTGCATGAATTAGGTCTTCATCAGTAGTCGGTGAATGGTCCATATCATTGTTCACAAATTCCTCCCATTGGTCTGCTTTTACATTTCCATGCATTATATCCAAAGTTGTTATAGAAACATCTTCTTTAGGGAAAAGTGAAGGCATGTTGTTTCCACAGATTCCATATTGTCCTCGAAAGATTGTCCATGTACTACTGATATAGTGACAACAGAAACTCCTTTTACATTGTTCTTTAAATACAGTTGAGGTAATTCCTCATTTTTTTTTTCTTCTGTAGGCTTCCTAATGTATGTTCTAATAGATTTTTACCCTACAACACTAGGTAGACATAAATCAATAATTTTTTGCAGTGTGCCCGGGTAACTAAACTTGACCCTCTTCAGTTTACTATCTTGCAATGTAGAGCGCAATTTTCTAGCCAATAAATGAGGCACATCTATGGCCATGTCTTCAACCTAGTGTATGCCCAACTTCATGCAATCACCCAAAATATCATGCCGCTTGTGGTGCTTCATAATGGTCCTAAGGATAATCTGAATCAAGGTTTTGTATATTCCTTGAGGAACATCTTCCATTTTTAGACCATTCATGGGAACAACAACTCGTTTCCCACAAATTTTACTAGCCATATGAATCTTTTCTAGCTTTGGGGTTTTCCAGGAGTTTAACATTACCCCCTCTCTTCATGGAATTTTTGTTGCTCTGGAAACCAAATCAAGGTCTAAATGAACCCTCTTCCCAAAAATTTGCAATTGCATAGGCCCATGATCATAACTATATATGGCATCATCTATCTCCTCATTTTGGAAATTAAAATGTCCAAAAATAAACCTATCCACTCCTACTCTTAAAAGGATATTTAACATACCAGTTTTCCACATGCTTTTATAGCTCCATTTATCATCATTCTCTTGGAAGTTTTTCACCGTGAACCGTTCAACCTGGGAACCTCGAGCTTCTCTTGATGTGGTGGTAGAGAAGGCCCCTGTGTTTGTTTACATGATGCAAGACACCCCTGTTTCATTGGTTTCCATAGTACGTGACGACCCAATTTCAATTGCGGTTGTGGCTAGTTTGGTATGCACACTGAGGAATGCATGCTGAGGAATGCAAGCTTAGGAATTCACGCTGAGGAATGCACGATGTGGAATGCAAGCTTAGGAATGCACACTAAGGAATGCATGCAAATGAGTTTTTTAATTGATTTCACGTATATTGTTTTTTTCACAAATTCAGGTATATTGGGTTATGACGTCAATGTCCCTATATCATATGAAATAAATATTTTTCATAAAATACATAAACTTATCCAAAGAATGATATGTTTTATGAAGTGAATATTATTTTTATAATACCAATACATACACTCAATATCTTTATAAAATGGCTAAGCAAAATATATTTATAAAATAGGTAAGCAAAATGTCTATATAAAATGGATAAATATTTCCTTACATCTTTTTTTCTTCAACTTAAACCACTCTATTGGACTTCATCATGAGGCCTATGCATGTCTTATAGGAAACTTTGAAATTCTTGTAGACCATGAGATTTTCAGGCTTATAAGATAAAATATAATAGTTGGCATTTCAGCAGTCTTAATGTACATTAGTGACTAATATAAAAATCCATATTAATCCCATGCCGTATTGAATAATCCATATTTTTGAACCTCCTTCTCTTCATTCCTCAATCCGATGACAACAATTCTTATCAAAAGCCTAAATCATCACATGATTTTTTCACCATTTTGCATACAATGTTGTTTTATGACCATCTTCGACTTTTCTCTTTTTTGCTTGTCTCTTTGTTATTTGAAAAACACTTGGTTTTACATGATTCTAGAGGGATCAAAACAAAGTATTTCAAGCTAATATATTCAACCCAAGTAAACCTTTGCTTCACCAAGGCATTCAAAGATACCAAAATGTCCAAAGACTGAACTATTAAATTGTATTTCTCAACATTCCAACCACAATATTTTATTTTCTAACCCTACCGCAAAATTTCATTAAATAACAGATCTAAACACCCAAACAAGCATAGCTAATGCATAAGCATATTCTCTCATCATCAACATTGAAGATCGGTCCAAAAAGAGTGAAGACATTCTATGAGCAATTCAATTCCTTAAGTTAATTTAGTGTATTATCCTAAGTTTGCAAAATAAATCTAGAAGGTTCTAGTTACGTTATTAGTCATAAGTACAAGAGATTAGTCATGACACTGAATTTGCATGTTGGCATAATTCATGGGAGAAGCTAGCAGATGGGATAAGGACTGATCTATTCAGTTCAGTAAATATAGGATAAAGTTTTCTACGTTTAGAAGTAGTTGCAGAATTCTAGGAGGTATGTTTAGTGAGCTAGAGGCATTGACTTCTAGGATTTATATTGTAAGCCTAAGGACATAGTAAACTTGGCTTATTGAATTTATTGACCAAATGAATGTGAAATCAATCCATGGGGAGAAATGAGAGTTCTCTTAATAGAATGCGCATGTACAAAAATGAATTGATAAAATAGTGTTTCACTATATTATGGATCGTTTCTGTGTATGTTTAGTGGAAGAATTATATTCTATGTGATATCTCAGGAAATGGAAGAATCTCAGTGTTTGTGTAGAGTTGATATTAATAGAGTTTCATTATCTGTATGAGGCATGAAACTAATGAGAGATTGACATTTTAATTTTTCATCGGAGTGGTAAATAATGAGCTAAGGATTTGAAATAATTCAGTGAGGAATAACCCTGTGTATATTAAGCTTGTATATGAGACAGACATGAGAAATATCTGTAGTAAACAAAGATAGAATTCAAATTCAGCTAGAGGACTTAAGGAAAATGGGTTGATGTTTGATAAACACTGGAAGAACAAGAAGAGGAAATCGTGTCTGACACCTGGTAACTTCAACTCATAACTGATCTAATGATGACCAAATATTAAGTCATGACCCATTCTTTACTGTTTCATACCCTTTGTTGAATTGTGGTCAAGTGCTTGTCTATTGTGGTAGGACAAAGAAACTTTAAATAAGTGATTATTAATCAATGAATGAAAGGATATGGTTTCATTCTTAGAAGCAATATGAGAGATCAGTGTTTCCTCTTTCAACTATATCGATGCAAATTACTTGGAAATTTCTATGAAGGAGCACCCTGTATATGTTGAGTATATTAGATCTATCTTGCCATAAAATTTTGGGAAATGGAAATGTTAAGGGAAAAAATCAGCATCTTGTGAAATGAAAACAAAATGATGAATCCTTGTGATAGTTTCTGATTCCGACTCCTCTGAGCGTCTTCTTTGTGTCTACAATGTAATAACATGGTGACTTTAAGTGAAAATTGAGTAGTCTGTATTTAAACTTAGTTTTGATTTTCAAATTCAAAATGATTTGTAGATTGATTGTTTTTGTACAACATAAAAGTTCCTGACCTCAATTGAGTTAAGAAATTAGCTTACTATTATTGTTATTTATTGCATATGAATTACTTTCTGGATGCAAGCTTATTCCTTTAAATATTTAATTTTTTTTCATTTTGTTATTCTTGCTACAATGTGGAAAATAAATTATATTAATGTTAAAGTTGATCAAAAGTGATCATTGGAACTTCCAATTACATCATGTAGAAAACCTCAATGGAGTGCTTTAAGCAACTCTAGGCTATTGACATTAAAAGCCAAAGTATCTAGATAGAATATGTTACTGACTCATACAGTTGTCAGAAGATGAAGTTATCAACACCCCTGATCAATCACTATAAAGCTCCTGAAACCTATCTGACTTATCATCTAGAGTACATATTATAGCCATGAAGGTATCCTTTGTAATCTTGGTTCATAGCTAGTTTACAAAACATGAAGAATATTTATCTCTTCCAGTATGGTAAACAAGCATCTCATTTTATTTTTGCTTACTGTGGTTTTTTTACCATCCAATAAATTAATGATAAAAAATTTCAAGGATTAGAGTGAAGAATGAATATCTTGCATGTGGATCATTTCTGCATTCATAGTGACTTATGAGAATCCTATACATTTTGTATTTTTCCACGCATTAACTTATTTGTTAATGTATTTTTAGTTAGAACTTGAAACCTCTTACATATGGATGTGGATACTATATCAAAAGACAAAATTGGTGTCTTCAGCAAGATGCACAGTATCCCCTTTCATTCTCTACTACCCAATGGTCTCTTGTTGGCCATGGGATTTACCTATCCTCCTTGGAATTGATTGTCTTTGATTGACTGAGCACAACAAAATATAGAAAGGCTACATGATAACACTCACATTCTAATATCTATAATGTGTTTTTTTTCTGAACCACTCTACAATATTAGGATCTAGCTGAAACTATGCCACCTATTCTACATGATGAAACTCAAAAGAATTTGTATAGTTTGTGATGTGTTGAGTATATAGTTGTCATTGATGTCAAAGGTGTTCACGAAGGACAAAGGAATAACCAATGGATATGATGGAAGGAAAAACTCGATGAAAGACTAAGGTAGTGATGGCATTGCATGGCATGGCATAGTTGAGGATGTGGCATGACACATATGATGACATGGAATATTATGGTGTCCTAATGATGATATCACTAAGGTAGTGATGGCATGGCGTGGAATATTTGAGGATGTGGCATGACACATATGATGACATGGAATATGATGGTGTCCTAATGATGAATTCATAAAATTTCATTTATAGCAAATGCAATGGATGAGATGTACATGGATGATAAGACGACATGAATCACTGATCTGAAGACTTCCAAGACAGTGTCAATAGTATGATGTAAACAATGGTTAATTAAACATAGAACAGAGATCAAGTGGAAGTAGAGATGCAGTATGAATGACAAAGCTGGTTAGACAAATGAAGAGTGGAACTGCAGAAGAGTGGAATGAACGGGAGATAGAATATATGTAACAATCCAAGAAGAGAGAAACTATATCTGTGAGAGTGTTTATAAATTCTTTAGAGAAACTATATATGTGAGAGTGTTTATAAATTCCTTATAATCATCAGCATGATGAAATTCTCTGTGTATATAAGTCTTCAAAACTGTTAGAAACAGTCACAGAGGATTTCTATAAATAAATCATGCATATCCACAAAGTCATGGTGAGATACACATTCGGTCTAAAATCAATGGTTAGGAAGCATCCCACATGAGATCCGACGGTTAAGGATCAGTTCCACAAAAGATAGGCGTAAGGATAAATTTATGCAATCGGGAATATCGATGGATGAGATTAGTTCTGCTAAAAAGAGATCAACGGTGCGGAAGAAAAATGCAGAAAGGGAATTGCGGAAATAACATTTAAAGATTCAATGAACCTGCAACCCGCAACCCAAAATCTGGAAGATTGGATAGCTGAGATTAGTTCCGCTAAAAAGAGATCGACGGTGCGGAAGAAAAATGCAGAAAGGGAATTGTGAAAATAATGTTTAAAGATTCAATGAACCCACAAACCACAATCCAGAAGATTGAAGGTCGAGAAAGACTCCACAAAGGATCGATGGTGCAGATGAGAAATTGCAGAAAGAAGCTTGTGGAAAGGAGCTTGCAGAAAGGAGCTTGTGGAAAGTTGAGATATGATTTGAGGAAATGTACATTTCTGCATCCCACAATCCGCATCTTATTTCAGATCAATGGTTAGGAAAATGCCCGACGAAGATCAACGGTGGGGAATCGTTGATGAGGAAACCATGGTGTGGAAATACAATTTCAAGGAGGAAATATATGCGTTAGATCGACGATCCTGAGAGACTTAGAAATCAGATCAATGATCAGGAAAATTCCCAACGAAGATCAATGGTGGGGAAGCGTTGATGAGGAAACTGTGGTGCAGAAATACGAGTTTGAGGAGGAAATCTATGTGCTAGATCGACGGAACAGAGAGTCTCAAAATTAGATCAACGACCTAGATTGATTCTGGAGAAGGAGATTGCGGAAGCACCAGAAAACATTAAGCTGAGTTGTGAAAATGAATTCTAATGTGCGTCCATAAATGGTAAAGAAGAATGTCCAACATGAAACTCATAGATGGAAGGTGAAGCCCATGTTTTGTGAGAGAAATATGTCCAGATGAGCTTGTGATAAATATAGCCCACAAAGAGTTGGCAGAGGAGGGAAAGAAGCCCACGGGCGTGAGAAAAAGAGAAGCTCGAAGGTCTGAAGATAGAGTATTCCCGCTAATGGAGGAGAGGAAGTCCACAGGAATTGGTTTGATGAATCCTATGATCATAGAATAAGGGAGCTCACAAATCAGAAGTGATCAAGAAGTTTTTAATCAAAAATTGTTAATCACAGATTGTTGAAAAGGTGTAACTATCATATTTGAAAGGGCATGATTGTGAAAGTGTATGTTTCCAGAATAAAGAGATGCGTCCGTAGGAAACATGAAGATACTTATGTGCAGAAATATGAGTGAGAGAATGGGTCTCGTGGTCCATATCAGAAAATTAGAAATAGAGACAAATAGGTGTGACAAAGAATGGAGGGAAAATAAATCTAACATATTACAAAAAACATATTAGGGTGTCAAGGTGGCGCTAGGGCAAGAAACAAGCCTGCAAGGGGTTGTTTCCTCCTTCTAGAAGAATCTAGTAAATAGGGTGTAGGAGCATCATGTTAGTCGTAGCTAACAAAAAAGGGTGGTGTGGCATCCTTTCAGTAGCAGATGACAAACCAGGGGGTCATAGCCTCCTTCCAGTGGTAGTTGGTAAATAGGGTGTCCTGTCATCCTTTTAGTAGTAGCTGATAAACCAGGGGGTCATAGCCTCCTTCCAGTAGTTTCTAGTAAATATGGTGTAATACCATCCTTGTCTGTAGCAGCAGGCAAAACTATTTGTAAATAACAATTTTGCAGTAATAGGACGTATTGGTGGTTTACCCTATTGGGCTTCCACGTTAAAATTGTGTTCTGTGTATTCTTGTTATTATGTGTTTTTAATGATAGATTAAAAAGTGGTTTAATTAGTAAAAAGATAAGAATACTGATTCACCCCCTCCTCTCAGTATTGACCAATAAACCAACATGATGTTGTAGAGATTGAAAGAGAATTTGTATGTGATGCTCTCCCATGTGATATTGTGGGGATGAATTCCAAGCTTATGAGTTAGTACATTGACTTTGTTGCTGATATATTGTTGGTGAACATGCTCTGAGGTTTTATATTTTGTACTAATCAAAATCATTGCATTCTTATGATTCGTCTATTGATTCAATAGTGTTATTGTGGGGTTAGTTAAGGCTTGATTTGTAAATTATATTTGTGATGTGCTAAAGTTTATCATGTGCTGCAAAGATGTCTTTTTCCAAGAGAAAAAAAGACAAATGTAGGGGTTAACCATTTTGGGAAACATTGTCGTCTTCAATAAATTTACAAATCACTAGTTTGCTCCACGGTATAGGCCACTTATTTCACAAGCAACTTTGTAAATGCCATGCTAACAAGGGTGAATGGAAGGAACTGACTTACCCCATATAACCCATAGAAAAACTATTCTCCTAATGAAAATATGTAAATGGGAGGGCTTGGGTTTTTTCTGTAAATGTTTGTTTTTAGAAATAGAAGGATAAACTAATTTACAAAAAGAAAAATTAATGAAGATATGATAGACAACTTTCTCATTCCACATATTCACAACATCTCATTTCACATGGAATGAAGATTATATAATACTGATGTATTACAAAATCAGAAATTGTGCCCATGGCATATAATGGCAACTTGTGCCCAAAATTTTAATTAAATGTAAAGATTAATCCCGAACTACAAAAAGTTTATAAACTATGTCCTGATCTAAGTATAAATATTCAATCCCTTGAGTTTAATGCAATGAGAAAGCATTTCTTTCCTTCCAACCCCAATTGGGGAGTTGGTGTCAACTCATTAGCCTTATATTGACCCTGCAAATAATTGATACAAAGTAAGATGCATGGAAATAAGAATTTAAATATTGATGATCCTAGATTAAATAATTACAATCTTACCTGAATTGGTGTTTTCATTTTTTCAATTTGTAGTTTCGATGGAACCATTGGTGTTTTCTGTACCAAATGTTGATCATATTTTGATGCACGACTCTGCACCCAATAGACAATGATTTCTAATATATTGATAAAATAAAATAAAATTGAACTAAATTACGAAATTTTTCAATACT
>LPNX010623180.1:162780-178606 GCA_001517045.1 Pseudotsuga menziesii | reverse complement strand
AGATTGTTTATTTCTATTGCATATTGGAGAAGATTGATTTCTGGAGTCTAGCTGTCTGTTGTGGTACCCCAAGCCATAGGAATTTCTCTCCGTAACAGTCTTCGAAGACATTCAAATTGGCCAAACCTATTTCTATTTAAAGGCTCATAAACATAACATAAATTTCATATTGGTTGTTGGTGGCTACACCCATTCCCCAAGAAAATGTTTCATTTATTTACCCATTAGGATTGATGAGGATGCCTATTATTTCCTCCCCATCTAAAGTGAAGTCATGTTATTACACTTCTCTAAAGGTTTGGACATGAGACCTCACAATAAGAAATATATATTCTTAATCATTAAATCCAATTAAGTTATACACAATAATATTTCACTACTATCGATGCCTTGTGCCAATTATATTAAATTTTGAACATTGTTGGAAATTATCTTATCATTTGTCCACACGAGACATATTACAAAATGTATTAATGAAGCACACATTAAAAACGATGTGGATCTCATTGAAATTTTGTCATTGACTAGTGGTCACCTAAAATATAAAATAGTTTACATCCAATGGTATATTGGGGCCATATTACATTTATGTTAGGTAGCTTTGTAAATAATATCCACTCTAAAATAAGGTGAGTTGCAAGTTGATCGAGGTGTACATACCCTACCTTTCCTAAGTATATGGAAACAAATATTTTTAACAATTAAACCCACTCAAAATAATGAAAAGTGAAATTGCCATTTTGATTTAACATTTGAGAAAAAAATATTATGAATTGACTTCCTATCAACACATTATAATATTGATAAATTAATTGTAATAAGGATATTTGAGTCTATTGAATCCAACTTTAGCTAAAAACCACCATTTTCATCAATAAAAAATTCAAAAATTAATAAAAGGTATCTAACAAAGCTTCAATAATAATCAATTCTCTTTATCACACACACAAATCTCATTGGCTAATTACTCACCCTTGATCACACACAAAAAAACAATACTTCATCTCTCCCAACTTTTCTTTTATTAATTAAATGATATTCAAGCCACTTGAAAAGAGAAAAATGAAAGATGGATCTATTTTATATTTTATCATTGTTAACAAGTTCTACAATCTTCTTACAATTAGATCAAGGTCATATATTATCCAATTTAGTAATAGATATCACTTTCATCTAGTGCAAATTTTGGTACGCGCAAATAATTTATATCTTTGGAATTTACGTGTTTTTTTATAATTGTGGTGGCTGATTTCATCTAATATCGTCTTATCTCCAACATAGATCCATCTCAACTCCTCCATATCACCTTAGGACTAATGTCCAGGGATGATTCAATCCCACTACAACATCATCAACCCATCCCCCCTTTCGAGGAGGGTCTACAACATCATAAGCCTGCTCCCCCTTTCGAGGAGGGTTTACATCCTCATTATTCCTCCTTATGAGGAAATTCTACAACATCATCATCATTGTTCCTCCTTATGAGGAAATTCTACAATATCATCATCACTGTTCCTCCTTACAAGGAAAGTCTATAGCATCATCATCACTATTTCTCCTTACAAGGAAAGTCTACAACATTATCATCACTATTCCTCCTTATGATGAAAGTCTACATCATCATCATCATCAATGTTCCTCCTTACGAAGAAATTCTACAACATCATCATCATTGTTCCTGCATACTAGGAAATTATATAGCATCATCATCACTATTCCTTTTTATGAGGAGGGTCCTTTCGAACCACACCATCTTGTCACGGAAGTATTCAAAATTCACTCGCGATAGAGGCTTGGTCAACACATCAGCAACTTGCTCGTTGGTACTCACATACTTGAGATTTATAGATCCCTTCTGTACAATATCTTGTATGTACAAATACTGGATTTCTATGTGTTTTGACTTGTCATGAAACAATGGGTTCTTTGTCATATTTATACAACTTTGTTTGTCACATAGAATCATTTTGGTATCCAAATCCAGGTCAAATAGACCTGATATCAACTTCTGAATCAATATGGCTTCAGAACTAGCAGAACAAGCTGATATGTACTCTACTTTAGCTATGCTGAGATAAACAATCGACTACTTCCCGCTAAACCATGAGATCATGGAATATCTTAGACAATAACATCCACCTAAGGTGCTCTTTCTGTCCGAGGCACTTCCATCCCAATCTACATCTTTATAACCATACTATATGTAGTCATGATCTCCAACATAGTATAGACCAAAGTCTATCGTACCTTTCAGGAACCTCATCACATGCTTTGCAGTTATTAGGTGAATACATCTAGGTTTAACAAGATACTGACTTAGGGTGTTCAAAACAAAAAATATATATAGCCTAGTACTCATTAGATACATAAGCGAAAAAACAATATGTTTTTACTAAGTCCCATCCACTAACTCTGATGATTCATTAGATAACAACTTCAGGTTGGTATCTATTAGTGTGGCCATGGATTTACAATACAAAGTATTAGATATTCTTAATATTTTTATAGCATACTTTCCCTGGTTCATAAATATTCCTTCTGGACTCCGCCATACTTCTAAAAGTAGAAAATCGTGCATCAATCCAGGGTCTTTCATCTCAAATTCTTCGGCAAGCTTCTTTTTGCACTCTACAATTTGTTTCTCATTTCCTGTCAGAAATAAGTCATCGACATACAAAAAAAATATGATATGTTCATCATCCATAACCTTAAAGTATAGGTTAGGGCTGTATTTACTTTTGTTAAATACCATGCTTTTCGATAAGCTATATATCCTTCCATACCAAGCTCTAGGAGCTTGCTTAGTCCATACGAAGCCTTCTTCAAATTACATATGTGAGTCTCTTTATCTTCAACTTCAAATTCTTGTGGTTGTTCTATGTACACTTCTTTCTCAATAACACCATTCAGGAAGGTTGTCTTCACATCCATCTGGTGTAAACTCCACTTCATGAGGGATGCAAGTTTCATGATGGATCTAATGAAAGTGTACCTTTTTACTAATGCAAATGTCTCTTCATAATCAATTCCCTCTTTCTGAGAGAATCCTCTAGCCACACACCTTGCCTTGTATTTCTCAATACTTTCATTAGCTGCATGATTTATATTGTAGATCCAAATGGAATATACCACATTCTTTCCTTCTGGTTTGGGAACTATATCCCAAACATCATTCTTCATTACTGATTGGTATTCTTTCGTCATTGCTTCTACCCATTCTTTCTTTTGTACAACTTCCTCATAACTAGTAGGTTCTTGGTCTACAAGATCACACATCAAAGCTACATAACTGGAAAATGGATTTGATCTCTTGCTTAGTCTTGTAGAGCCTATTGGAACTCCATACTTCTCTACTTCTTGTATAATTTCTCTTAGCCAAGCAGGCCCTTCTCTTTTGTGATATATTCAAAGTAGGAGGTTCTTGAGGTTCTAACATATCATGGTCCTCTGATGTTTCATTTTCCAGGGAGGGTGTATCTTGTACATTTATGGGAGGTACATCTTCTTCATATACTTCTTCATGCTGTCACTTTCTAGATCTCTTGAGAGATGATTCTTCGTCAAATGTTACATCCCTACTAATCTCCATGTGATGGAATCCTAGAATGTATATTCTAAAGGCTTTGGAGACTTCACAGCATCCAAAAAATATTCCCTTCTTTCTGGAAGGGGCCAACATGGTTCTCTTTTCTTTTGGAATGTGAATATATATTGGGCAACTAAATATCTTCACATGGCCCACTTCAGGCTTCTTTCATGTGAACATTTCTTCAGGATTCTTGAATCCAAGGGCAATAGGGGCTAATCTATTATGTGCATAAACAGTTGCTCTTGCTGCTTCAGTCCATAGATGCATAGGAAGATATTGACCATGTATCATTGTCTTCACTGCTTCCATAATGGTCCTATCCATTCTTTCTGCAACACCATTTTGTTCAGTATTGTAGGGAGTGGTTAGTTCCCTCTTAATTCTGAATTCTTTACAAAATGATTCCAAATCTTGATTTTGTTTAGGTGCTACCAAAAGCACCTTATTTGGATACAATGAAGCTGAAAAGGATGACCCAAGATATTTCCTATGACGGGGTAGACCTGTCTATGCTACCCATGTTTATATTGCACAACATTCAGTACGTTGTCATTAAAGAAATCAAGGCATGGGAGCACAAGGTCTATGATAAAATCAAGTAGTCGAAGATCATTTTTTCATCATTACAAATTCATCTAGAGGACAAAGAGCAACTTAAAGTATAGAAACTTGACTCAAATAGAGTATAGAAATGAAACTTTAGTTCGAACATAAAGATAAACATTTAATCAACATTTATGTATCGATGCCAATAATTACCATGCTAACATATATGTAATTTAGTTAATTATGTTGGAATGCATCATTTTTCTTGTATAATGGAACTAATACCTTATTTGTTGCTTCTTATGTAGGGGTATACCTCATAGTTTTGATAAAGAAACTTACGTAATAGAGCAAGAAAAACTAGAAGGAATATTCCCATTGAAAAGGAAAATGAGGTAAGAGAAAAGGCCAAGTTGGAAATGGAGAGAGTGAGACATGGTCCAGACATTTCCACTGATACTGCGACTGATCCTAACAGATTTGATGACATAAAAACCTCTATTTCAGAACCATGGGTGAAGTGGTTGCCTCCAACGGACCCAACTCAAATTCGAACATCAACACAGTCTCCAACCAACAATCCATCAATGAGCCATCTTGAAGCTCTTGAATTCATAGGTATATTGAGATACGTTGAGTATCAAACGTTGGACCTACGAGCAATTATTAATTTGCAATCTCTGCAAGAAGACCACAACCATGTCGAGCACACTGCCAATATGGACCGACATGTGAATGAAGCACCACAACAAAGATGCCCTGGGGTTCATAGCTCATGTTGACCTTCCCTACCTAGACTATCTACTACAAGAAACAGTACTCCTAGATGTATCCATGTGGATGAAATTTGTATGTCATGACTTGAAGGTAATTTTCCCAAACTCACTATCAATTGGCAATGTAGCAAATTAATGAAGGAATATTTTGAATCTAAAGGTGATGCAGGTAAATGTCAATTATTACTATGTTTGTTAAATTCAAACTGATTAGTTGTTGTTAGGAGAATTTTGGGCATAAAGATGGTTAGAAGTTCAGAGGATAACAATCATATTGTTAGAAATCTCCAATATTCTTTTAATGCGATTGGGAAGATGTCTCGTAATAGATATCTTTTTGCGGCTCATTGTGTCTTATTAGAATCAGTTGTAAGAAAGTCCACATGGAAACGTCGCCTCCTTTCACACACTTCTCCCATAATTAAATTAAATATAAAAAATGTTAAGAAGTACTCTGTTATAAGAGAAAATATTTAGACTCCAGATAGAAAATATTGTTGGGATTTTGTCGACAAGTTGCCTGGTCGAGATATGAAGCTAATTGATGCTGTTAAGGACTTACTACAAAATTTTTGGCATGATCATACCCGACCTTCATCTAACCAAAGAGATGTGCTAAAGCTGAGAAAAGGTTCTACTAAATGTGAACCCCACATCAAACACTTCCTTTCCACAACACAGACTGAACTCTATGAGAGATTCAGGAATGGGCACACATAATTGAACCTGGGCCAAAGGTCCTTTGAGAAATGTAAACCATGGTACATTCGTATATGCATTGATCGAAACACATGCTATTGTAGATACCATGTAGAATGTGAATATTTTTATGACATGTATAAACATATATTTTGTGATTTGCATACTAACCTTGCGTAGGGATGCAATGATTCTGTAATACCACCGAATGCATCAAGATATTTTATCATCAACATCATGTGTCCAAGGCATGAAGGACAAAAATACTATGGAAAATCATGTCTATATGGGAATTTATCTAGGTGCAGTGGGTTTTCTCTTTTGAACCTTGCATTCATGGAAGCGATGAGCATCAATTTAGAAATATGAGTGTGGAGATGCAGAGCTTCAAGCTTGTAACCTATCAATCAGATAGTGCGAAGGAAAGTAAAAAGATTGCATTGGTGAAGTCACAAGTGCAAAATATTATTGCATGTTTCTCCTCTTACATGTTCAGTTTCTACATATACATTATTTAAAGGTCACATTCTAATATGACCCTTGTTTTAATGGAAACATGTACAATTATGTGAGTGTTTGACGGAGTTCTACAAGAAAACAGAGTTGTATTTTCAATATGTGCATGTAGCGCGATGGTAGGATGACAAATACAGAAAATGTAGGGACAACTTTCCCATTGGGACCATATTTTCAATTGTGTATTTTGCAAAAAACTACACCCTTCAGCCACGAAATGAAATTCGAAGTCAATACTACCATTTCGACCAAGTCATCATCATGGTACATATTACGTATAGGCATGGCCATGAGAGAAGCACTAACAATAGGATAATACATAAGGAGACAAAATTTTACACAAGTGATGACAGATGCCATGATCTGCATTATGTGAAACATTGTTTTCAAACTTTCTATGATTAGCTAAAGGAAGAAGATATACAGATGGATCAACATTGGATATGGTTATATGGTTGTGCAGGCTAGTTCAAAAATGCCCTAGTCTTCCAATGGATGAGTATGTTACATAAGACTTATAATGTGCCACATATATCAAACAAATTTGAGATTGGGCACAACAAAGGTGAGCATGATGGGGCCAGTGCATGCATCAAGATCGCACTATGAAGGGACGAGATGAGGTTTACTAGAAACCCCCATATCAAAGATGCAGAATTCATAGTTCAATGATGCTCTGCAACAATGTCAGACCGAACTAAAGTGCAACATACATCAAGAGGGGTAGGAAGGCCAGTCAGGAATTTTTGGCATGTGGTTGACATAGATCAATCTTGTTCCTATGGTTGTAGCATAGTACAAAAAACACATGGATTTCATTCAGTTTGAAGCTCAAACAACCCCCTATTTGAAATATGGACGCAGAAAATTGCTTGCTTTTGTATCCCTTGTAGTAGTGGTGAATGGGATGAATGTGAATGCATGGAGTGGGTTGATGATTGGGATCGTGTGTCACTTGTAGTAGACCCACATGTAGTCGGTGAAACAACCAACTTAGAGGATGGTCGGTCAGCGAATTCGACAAACTAAGACCATATCTTAGATATTGTAGAACCAGGAGACATATATGCAGTTGTTTCCTCGAAAGGCAATGAATGGGGCACAGGTTATTGGTTGGCACGATGCATTCGAGGCAAGAAAAACCTGAACGGATCATTGATTGATGATGAAGGAAATGAATTTCCTATTGGCTCGATGGTGGTTGAGGGTGAATATCTTACACTAGATGGGAAATCAAGAATAACTAGTGGGCATGTATTCATGGATTACAAACCATGTTCTGTGGTCTATCACTTCACAAACTTGATTGTTGGCATGAACATCCATCTACAGACAATGTCAAACAAGAACTGAACCAAGGTACATTACTTCTTGCCTCATTCAAAGCATGAGAGATTGAGTTAGGAAATTAGCAACAGAGATGATCTATATGGCTATATTGAATGAGATTGGTTAATTGCGTTTACACTCCACTTGGGTGAAACCCTAGTTTGCATAATCTAGCCTAGAGGAATTCTTCGGCCTGCAAAGTTTGGGGGGAGGCCACCTTGGCCATAATCCCATGCCACAATGCCAACAGAACTGATGGTTCATCCATCGAATTGTCGGTCAACGTTCTATGGCAAGTTGCAGTAGGCCTGCAAAAGCCATTGAGGGATGCCTAGGCCAATTCAAGGTCAGGGTCCCCATACCAAATCGGGCAGCAATTTCCAACTCCGTCGACTCTTAAAGGTGTGCTTGGGAATGGGATCCATGGGCACGCCACCCTCAGCTGCCTGACACAGGGTTCTGAAGGGAGGGTACACTGTTTCGATGGTTACATGGACCCCACTGGGGAAAAACCCTAGTTTTCAAAATCTGGCCTGGAGGAATGCCCAGGCTACATGGATTCGGGTGGGAGGAGACCCTAGCCATAATTTTGTTCCATGATCCCAACGAAACTGATGTTTCATCCATCAGATCCCAGTCAACATTTTATGGTGAGTTGCAGTAGGCCTGCAAAAGGCATTCACAAACACCTAGCTAATTCAATGTCGAGGTCCGAAAACCAAACTAGGTAGATATTTTCAATTTGGTTAGGTCCTATACGTTTTTTTGGCATGGCTGCCATGCCAAATCCACCCTCGGTCGCTCGAAATAGGGTTTTGCAGGGACGGTGCACCGTTGCTAGGGTTGCATGGACCCCATTTTCATGCGACTTTCAACTTGACATAACTCAAAAAATGGAGGTCATATCGATGAGTCGTCAACTCCGTTAGTCTCCTAGAATTCCATTACCTCTATTGGGCACTTTCCAAGGTGTTTTCATGTCCCGGTGAGTTCATTGTGCATCAGTTTCATAAACTAGGGTTTTGCTCAGTTTCCTTCAATGAAACTCTCACATTGGTGGGTCAAATTGACAAAACCCTCCATATTGGCATTGGCCATACAAACTTTTTAGAGCCAACAACATGTAATCTTGCTGCTTCGTTTGTTTTTTTGCTCTCGGATCGAGAGTGACCAATTTTCCTTGAACGACATTTTCATGCGACTTTCAACTCGACATAACTAGACAATAGAAGGTACGATCTACGATTCATCGACTCTATTGGTCTTGTGGAATTCCATTACCTCTATTAGGCCCTCTACACCATGTTTGCATGGCCCAATGAGTTCATTATGCATCGGTTTCGTAAACTAGGGTTTTGCTTAGTTTCCTTCAATGCATCTCTCGCATTGGAGGGTCAACTCTGGAAAACCCTCCACTGTGCTAGTCTTGGTAGTGTTTCGATATCGGCATTGGCCATACACACTTGTTAGAGCCAGTGGAATTCAATCTTGCTGCTCCGGTTTTTTTTCATTCCCGGACCAAGAGCGACCAAGTGTCCTTGAACGACATTTTCATGCAACTTTCAACTCGACATAACTTGACAACCAAAGGTCGGATCGACGAGCTGTTGACTTCGTTGGTCTCCTGGCATGCCATTACCTCTAGTGGGACCTCTCCATCGGGTTTTCATGGCCCAGTGAGTTCATTGTGCATCGGTTTCATAAACTAGGGTTTTTCTCAGTTTCCTTCAATGTTGTCCAAATATTGTGTACTTGAATATTTGAATTTCAACTTATATTATCTTCATGATCGGGTATATTGTAGCATTGGTTATGAATTCTAATTTGGGAAAAAATTGGGTGGAATTTGTTAAGTGATTTAACACATATCTTGAAAATAAAAGTGTAGATTTATTGATGTTGTAATTTGTTGTAATAAGAGATTCTAGATATGTTATATGCTTGGAAATAGTGCCCTAAGGGACGTATCTTCATGGCGTACACGTAAACTTTGACTAGGGTTTATTTTGTTGGGTTTTCTTGTGATATTAGGATGAAGATAAGTGAAATATTGGACCATAGTGACCACCTTCACACACATGTTGAGGAGACGCAAATGAGCATAGTAACCACCTTGGCACACATATTGAGGATAAGCATTGGAGCATTGTAACCACCTCTGACACATATGTTGAGGAACATTCAAAACAAGAATATGTTGTACACAACTAGAGGAGGAATGAATTACATGAGGAAACTTGGATATGCATGAGGACACTAGGGTTTACATATGTAAGCAAACCTTGGAGAAGGAGATATAATACTAGAGGAATTGATGGTTGTCTTACAGATTCCGTAGCTCTTGTTGTGAAGTCAAAGGAGGTAGAATTAGGGTTCCAACCCTATAGAAGATACAAAGAAAAGAGATAACATCTTTGGTGATATTGCAGTCCTATTATTGTGTGATACATGGAGGTTAGGGAAATATCATGGAAAACTTAGCCTGATAACCCTCAAGCTTCTTTTGATGCCTTGCTTAGAAGAAGATTTTTTTAAGTTTAGTTGATTTTCCATGGAGGTCTTGGTGCTTGTGTTGATGCAATAGTCAAAGACCTAGGTTTTGGGGAATCATCCTAGGATAGACCTATTGACGTCAAAATTGGTGCTATACTTCTCTGAAAGGCCATGTGCTTCTATGATGAAAGATGATTAGGGTTTATAAAACCTAATGAGGAAAACAATTATAGTGTGGATACCTTAATGACAACAATGATAGTTTCAGTATAGCGCCGGTAATGGTTTCCAAATATATATACATACATATCATATATATACATATATATAAGAACTATTTCAATCGTCCAAATATTGTGTACTCAGAGATTTGAATTTTAGCTTATATTATATTTATGATTGGGTAGATTCTAGCATTGGTTAGGCATGCTAATTTGAGATAATTTTGGGTTGAATTTGTTAAGTAAACTTTAATGGTGTTTATTTTGTTAGCTATCCTAAGTGAAAACCTTTGGATAGGTCATCATGCACTTGTGTAGGCCATCAAGACGATGGCTATGAAAAATACTCTGAAATAAAAGGAACTTGCTAGCCAAAATGACCCTTCAAACCATGATTGTACACCCAAAGAGAACATGTCGCTACCAAATGAAGGATCACTAGGGATGATGTGTCTTTTATAGAAGACACATATTCATGAACTTGTTTCATTTTTTATTTGTCAAGGAAGAACAATTTTTATGTCTTGGACCTCCTCACACATGCTTTTTCTTCTGTGATATTTTAGTTTCTATTATGTAGAACCACTTAGACCATATACCTAAGTTACAAGAGAAAATAGAAAAAAAACTAGGGTTTCACGAATTACAAACCATAAACCTAAAAACTAGGGTTTATAAATTTACACATATAACTACAAACTAGGGTTTTATAAAGTAGAAATTTACATACATAGAGATCATGTGCTATGTTAGTCTTACTGATGTAGAAATACTTAAACAACTGACCTAAGCTACATGCATAAATAGAAAAAAAACTAGGGTTTCATGAAATACAAACCACAAACTTAAAAAATAAGGATTACAAATACCTATTGCAGCTGCAACATTTTCCCAAAATTCCAAAAAAATTTAGGACCCTCCTTTGCATCCATTAGTTCGTTTTTCTTCTTCGATTGGAAAGATTGCTGCTAATGCCTGAGATAATCCGCTGTAATTTTTATGCCTTTTGAATGAGTTTATCGGTTTTCGTTTCGGATGACTTTTGGTTTTGCATCGACGCTTTTATCATTCCTTTTTCTGCCGTTTCGGAAGGTAAACCACGTTCTCTTCTGATTATAGTTTGGGCTACCGCCGTTGTGGCTACAGAAATCCTTTTCCTTCCGACCATTTGAGTCATTTGGCCGTCCACCATTGCGGAGGGTGGCGCCCTTGTAGCTCCGTCGTTGCGGATTGGTTTATGCTTTGGCCGTCCGCCGTTGCGGAAGGAAGCTCGCTTTCAGCCTCCGAAGTGTAAATTGCTCCGAAGTCCTTCAGTTGTGTGTCCAAACCTGTCCGACTGTCGATTAAGTTTTTTCCCACCCGCGGTTCGCTTACCCATAGTCATTTCTTTTCCGCCGTTGCAGCTAGGAAATCCCTTTGTCTTCCGATGTTGAAGTCTTCCGATCTCCGATTGAGTTTCTAGCCCATGTCACGCGTCTTCAACCTTCTCTCTTCCGTTGTTGCGGCTGGAAAAACCATTTGACTTCCGGTGTCTAAACCTTTCCGACTGCCGATGTAAAACTTTTTCGCCCTAGGCTTAACACTGGGCTGTTTGCTTGTGGATTCACCATTTCAGGTTGTTAATTTTAATGTTTAAAATGCCATTCCAACAAATGATGCCCAGTATTTGATTGCAGGTAGAATTAAATGGATTGTTGAGGAAACCGCGGTGTGAAGACATAGCTGATCAAATCGAGATCGGTAGGTTCGCAAGAAAGACAAAGCGAAGGAAAATACAAAATAAAAAAACAACAAAATGCAGATCTAAAAGGTCCAGTCGTTACTCAGCTACTCTTGAACATACGCAGAAAAGATAAAGAGAAGAATATGAAACGTTGGATAGACTGGAACACCATATGTTTGAGGGGAGCCCAAGCGACTTGTGGTCGCCGTTTAAATACTGTAAAGTTAGAACTTTGAAAGGGACTTTTTAAATGGAAAAACTTGTAAACATTTGCTTGTAAGATGAACTATTTCATTTTACGAGCAGAGACTGCAACTTTTTCCTGATTGGAGAAAGCGCAAGGTGGAATGTATCAATGTAATCAATGAGCAATGTTGAAGAGGAACTATTTCGTTTTCAATGGTGTTCATTAGCTGTGAGAGTGTTCTAATTACTTGAGCCTATGTTTTGGTCTGAATGTTCTTCAGTATCTTTATGATGCATTTCCACTATGAGTAATGGAATGTTTTAATGGTTGATGAGCTATCTTGTCATGAATACTTTCACTTCTGTTTATATGTATGGTTATAAGAATATCTATCTGGGATTTGCCTTAACATTTGAACAGTACCGCATTACTCATGAATTGATCCGGTTCTTTAGAGATAGTTTAGTTAGTTTTATTTCATTACCGATTGCATGATTTAGGTGCTTGCGAGTTTTAAGATGAGAGGTAAGAACCTGTGCATCACATTGTGACTGCTCTTTGCATCTTTATCACCCTGCATTGTTAATTAGGCACTTGCATCTCATACTTAAGTCAAAAATACAAAATACGGTGGACCGAGCTGCAACCGGTAAAGCCTTTGTTTTGTTACCTTGACCTACGATAGCCGGAATGCAAACCGGATGGATTCCTTACGCCAAACAGTCACGGGCTAGTTGGGAACGTTGACTGGGGAGAATTCCTTACTGTTGTTTCCTGCGAATTTCCAGGCCTCAACAAGTTGGCGCTAGAAGGAGGGCCACCAGTGCATGGCTGGCCGAGGAAACCCGTTTTCCCGAGACTTTTCCACCGGTAATAGTCCTGAAAGCAGTGGGTTTCAAAATCCAATTCCAGAAGAAATAAGTAAATAACACCTGTTTCCTATCAACAAAGAAGTGGTTGATAATTTGAGAAGACACACCAGGGCATACGTAAAGAAGATTGGAGGATTACCGATCATCCCTGAATTGCCCAGAAGAGAATATAAGAAGAAAGATCGCCCCACATTGGAAGATTCAGTATTGGTTGGAGACTGGGAAGAACTTGTGGAAACATCCTTACAAGAAGTTATACTATCTTTAAACCAAGAAGGACCAGATACTCCTCACGGTTCTCCTGCTCATACTCCTATTTGCTCACCTCCTCACTCTCCACCCAGACTCATGGCAGGCGTTAATGCAAATCAACCACCCAACCCACCGAATCCACCGCCTGCTTGGAGAGCTAGATCACCCTTGAACCTGACACCCTCATTACATGACCTACCCCAAGCCTTTGACAAGATGTTGCCCAAATTCGATCCAAATGAAAAAATCCTAGTAGACGACCATCTGCAGAGTTTTTACCTGGAAATAGAAGGGTTGAGGGCAGGGGAATATGAAGACGTGGTTTGCAGACTATTCCCGCATACGTTTAAAGGAGGTGCAGCCTCATGGTATTTTGGATTTCTTGCTAACTCCATCCCTGATTGGGATACCTTCGAAAGAATTTTTAGAAGTAAATATGTAGTTCAAAAGACTCATGCAGCTCTCATGAAGGGACTGTGTGCATTGAAGAAAGAGATAAGGGAGAAGGTGCACAGTTTTACTCAAAGGTTTGCAGCATACCTGAAGAATTTTTCTGACGCTGACAAACCCTCTAACAAGGTCTTGATTGAATATTATACATCAGCTTTAGGCCCAGATTTGGCCCTGTTCACCAAAGGTAGGGCCAAGCCTACCTTGATGGAAACCTATGAAGAGGCAGAAATAGTGGAGGCTGAATGAGAAAGTATCAAATACTATCCTGAACAGTCAGGGGAGAAAGGTGGGGGAAGGAAAGCCTTATTGTTCACTAAGCCTAAAGAGGAGAAATCGCCGAATTATGAAAATATGGCTAAAATGGTGTAGAAGCTGTCTAATAAAATCATAGACCTGGAGAAACAAAAGGAAACATGAAAATTCTACATACTTATTACAAGAAGAGGGAGGACCATAGCTAGTCTCAACTACCTCCTCACAATTCAGCATCTATGAACTTGACAGAGATAGGGATGGAAAATTTTTGCACTTTCCACCAACAACCCCACTCTGAAAAGAATTGTCCACAATGGATAAATTCAATGATGTTAGTCATGAATCAGATGCTGGACTCTAGATTAACAGAAGAAGGAGAGGAAGAAAGAAAAGAGAGTACCTCTGCAACGAAGGAACCAAAGGAGGAAACCATGATGCTGTGGAATTCTGTGTCGTTATTCGATGCTGAAGAGGAAGAAAACTGGGGTTATGAGGATGTCCTAGAGGCCAACGTTACAATGAGGATCCAAGGACCGATTAAAGTAGACAGTCTCATGCTCCCTAAGATCAAAAGGTTGCAAAAAAATGTTAGGAAAATTCAAAATAATTCTGCAGCTGATATAACTCCTGAATTTACTATTACCAGGCAAGAGCCTAGGCAGGATGAAACATGGGCCAGGCCCACTGAGGAAAATATGAAGGCTGACAAACCCTGCCCCATTGAACAGCAGGCACATTATGACGTCACTAGTACAAAAGCGTGGATTTTTCCACGAAGGTTTTCCACGTTTCTTACTTTTTGGTGTAAAATCCGATGTATCAGGAACGAGGCGTTGCTGTATCCACACCTAGCCATCGTTGTATACATGCTGGGACTCTTAGACGTCTCTCTATCCATGCCTAAACTCTTGGATGTTGCTGTATCCACGCTTGACCATCCCTATAGCGATGGCACCGTCTTTTGTTGACTTTTTACACCTCCTTTTGAAAGTTTCTTCTCAAGAGTGACAAACAATGAACGAAATAGTCATTTGCAAAGGAAGGAATTTCAGTGTTTATGGATCCCCAAAATATAGGAAAATAAGAATAACATGATCTAAAATTCATGAATATATAACCTTTTAAAACATTTTCTTCCTTATCAACTTTGTAAGCCCACTTACAAGCAAGAATGATGCTTTCATTTGCATACTTGATGTCAACAATTTGAATTCCAACTGAGTCATGAACAAGTATGCCACAAATTTATCAATTAAGGCGATTCATATAACATAAGGAAATAAAACTTATCATTATTTAGGGTCTATTGAATTAATGTCCTATTTAAGTCTTGAATAGAACTATTTCCTTGAAAAACCATTAAACCTTAACTAAATTATGGAAAAAGAATTATGAGTATGAACATGTATTCTCCTTAATAAATGTACAATTCAGAGAGAATCATCTTATGAACTTCATAAAAAATCAAGTTGGATACTGAAACTATTATTTGGGAAGGAAGCTATTTTGTTTCCATATATCTTGCAATAAGAAAAAATCCATATCCCAACCATAAGTTTCTCCATAGTTGCTTAAATTTGTCAGACCTTAGGAATGAATTGAGAGTTGAATCATTGGGTGGGGTATGAGTATCATATGAGAGTTTTGTTACATCCTTAACTACCAATAGAGTAGTCACAAGTTCCATTTACCATCCTTTGTAGAGTCTTCCAATAACCTTTTTCCCACTTTCTTCGACATAGACAAAAACTTCTCTTTAGTAAATTTTGAGCACTCAATAGACCTATAGCTCAACCATCCAGTGAACTAGGGATTATTTCCTCCACAACATCCTCTCTCTTCTATTTATAAGTTTAATTGAGAAGAAAGGATTCTACTATGTAAATTTGAGCTCTCTGTTTAGCTCTATGTAAAT
>LPNX010623180.1:94273-151356 GCA_001517045.1 Pseudotsuga menziesii | reverse complement strand
GCTTACTATGAATTTTAGAAAAGTGGCACATATAACAATATTAGAATATGTTCTAGCCGTCTATTTGCAAAGCTACTGCAGGCCATTCAATCACAATATTAACCACATCAGTTTCTCCCATTTTCCTTCAATTTACAACACAACTTCCAACTAACATCTGCCCGTCGCAGGTATAGCATCCCCGTCGCTATTCCTGGGGTTTGCATTTTTTTTTTAAACTTATACAAAGCGTGGATACAGCGACGGCCAGGTGTGGATACAGAGACGGAAAGGCGTGGATACAGAGATGGGAAGGCATGGCTATAGCGACGTCTTATTCCTGGGTTTGCTTTAAAAACAAAAAAACCTTATACAAAGCGTGGATACAGCGATGGCCAAGCGTGGATACAGAGATGGCAAGGCATGGATATAGCAATGGCTTAGACATCTAATGAAATATAGAACATTGTCTCTCTTGCAACGCAAATTAGGGGTTGTCTCTATTGCGACGAAATTGTTTCCATGGAAAAAAAAACACTTAGACGTGGCAATATCCACGCTTTTCCGTGGATATTGCCATGTTTTGTCATGGAAAAATTGATCACTTGTACTAGTGCGTTGTAGAGGATTTAAAGAAGATAAAGGAAAACGTCTCACTATTAGAGATGTGTAAGGTGCCATAGCAAAAAGAAAGATTACTAAAAGCACTTGAAACATCAGAGGAAAAGCTACCTGCTGACAATCAACCCAAGGAGGAAGAAGAAATCGAAGAAACAAGCATCCAAGGTAAGTCTAAGAGTAAACATCCGCCTTTCCTCCTCACCTTTGAAATTTTTAATCACAACGTGCATAATTGTCTAGTAGACTCAGGGGCATCGGTAAATGTCATGCCGATATCAGTCTATAAGAAGATAAATGGGCAGCCCAAGCCATCCATGTGGAGAGTTGTCCAGTTGGATAGAATGGATGTAAAGGTAATGGGTGAGATGGAGGATGTCTTGATCTGCCCATCATCAAATGATAAAGTATGCCAAGTCATCAACATCGTGGTGGCCGATATTCCAGATGCCTACGGTCTTGTTCTATGCAGAGATTGGTCAGCAAAGCTGAATGGATATTTCGCTTATGATTGGTCGCATCTGTGGTTTCCATATAAAGGAAGTCCAAAACAGATCAAGATTTTGAGGGAGCCTCACATGAAATATAATGTTACTCGATTGGAAGAAAAGAATGAACATATGGATTCTGTCTTGGGAAACTATTTTATTGAGTTGGAACCTGGAAATTACCAAGCAGAAGAAGCCAACAACACATCAGACACCCAGCTTGATCTCCTTCGTTTTTCACAGGCTGATGAATCTGACAGTAAAATAGTAGACTTAGCAGTAGGAATATATTTGCATTCAATAGTTAATAAATTTCAGACTTTGTTTTTTGATGGCTATAAGACATTAGAAGGGTCAGGGGCCGGCTGTGTCCTGATTGATCCACGGAAGAATAAACACTTTCTTGCATGTAGATTAGAATTTGAATGTACAAATAATACGACTGAGTACAAAGCACTGGTGCAGGGCTTAAAGAAACCAATTGAATTTAAGGTAAGAAATTTAAAAGTTTTTGGAGATTCGAAAATAATTGTAAAGCAAATCAGAAATCAAATACATTGTGTTTCCCCTTACTTGAAATCTTATCAAAATGAGGTATGGGATTTACTTAAATGTTTTGATGCATTCAATATTATTTCAATTCCGAGGCGTAAAAATGCAGCAACTAACCTGTTAGCCACATCGGTCGCTAGGCTTGTCCCCACTAATAATCGATGTTCTATTGAATTGCTTTTCAGGCCTTCAGTTCCCGATATGATCACTAACCTATGAGTGTTCGATGATGACCAGCATATCGTAGAATGTTTAACAAATGACGAAGTATTTAGAGGAGCAATTATAGACGATGAAGAACATCAGGTTGAGATGAAGTATGATAACTTTATCCCTAAAGGGGTCCGAAATTTAGAAAAAATGTTCGATTTAAATGAAAATTTCAGAAGGCCACCCAACGTGAAGACTCACAGCTCATCTTTACAGTTCGAGCTGATAAATTTAGGGATTGAAGCAAATCCTAAATTTGTAAATCTTGGCAAATGCTGCTCACCAACAGAAAGAGATAAATTTGTCAGTCTGTTTAAACAATATAAAGATGTGTTCACCTGGACATACGAAGATTTGAAGACATATGATACCAGCATCATCAAGCACATTGTTCCCATCAAAGACAGCGTCAAGCCATATCAGCAGCCTTTAAGGAAGATGCATCTAAAACTGGAACCGCTGATTCAGAGTGAAGTGAAAAAATTATTGGATGCTAGAATCATTTTTAAGGTCAAACACTCTAAATGGGTATCGAATTTGGTACCAGTAAGAAAAAAATCTGGAGAGATCAGACTATGCGTGGACTTCAGGAATTTAAACCGTGCTTCGAACAAAGATAACTACCCTATGCCGCCCATGGAACAACTACTGCAAATGGTCTCAGGTTTTGAACTGTTTTCATTATTAGACGGATTCTCTGGCTATAATCAAGTATTAGTGGCCGAAGAAGATTGATTGAAGACAACGTTCAGGCCCAAATGGGGAACCTTTGCCTACAGAAGGATTCCTTTTGGGATCATTAATGCTGGAGCGACTTTTCAGAGGGATATGGACATAGCTTTCCGTGGGTTGATTGGCCGAAGTGTTGTAGTATACCTTGACGATATTACGATATTCTCAAAGAAAAGAGAAGAACACGCATTTCACTTAAGGCATATTTTTGAACGCTGTCGGAAGTATGGAATCTCACTCAACCCCAAGAAGTGCGTGTTCACTGTCATAGAAGGCAAGTTGCTGGGTCACATAGTTTCAAAGAAAGGGATCTCTATTGAGCCAGAAAGAATTAAGGCCATTGAACAAATTCTCTTGCCCCATAATAAAAAGGGAATGCAGTCATTCATGGGAACTATAAACTTCGTGCGGAGATTCGTGCCTGATTTCGCTCAGATTGTTAAGCCGCTGCAAGAGATGGTCAAGCAGAATGCACAATTCAAGTGGACAGAGGTCAAAAAGAATGCATTCAGCAAAATTAAGACTGCGGTTGCGCACACACCCTCCCTCAAAAGCCCAGATTTTGATAAAGACTTTATTCTGTACACCTTTGCCTCCGACGATTCACTCGCAGCGGTACTTACGCAAAAAGAAGATGGGGGGGATGAATTCCCAATATCTTTCATGAGCACTGGTATACAAGGGGCTGAACTGAATTACCCAGCTATTGATAAGTAGGCTTATGCAGTATTCAAAGCGGTGAAGCTGTTCCGGCCTTATATCTTAAAAAATCGAACCAAGGTAATCGTCCCCTACCCAGCTGTAAGGTCCCTTCTGGTTCAGAAGGAGTTAGGAGAAAGAAGTGGCAACTAGGTAACAGCTCTGCAAGAGTACGACCTTGAGTTCAAGCCAGCCTCTATAGTTAAAGGACAAGGGTTGTGCAAGCTGATGTCTGAAAATGAAAAGAATGAAGAACACGCATGGGAGGATGAAGCTGAATTACATATAATGGAAGCATGTCCTTTGTTTACAACTCCTGATTCTTTGTATCGAGACCTCGTACATTACTTTCAGGCAGGGCTGTTGTCAGAGCATTGGAATTCTAAACAAAGAAGATCACTACGTATTAAATCAGCCTCTTATCAAATTGTTGAAGGAGTGTTATTCAGAAAAAATTACGACAGAGTTCTTCTGAGATGTTTAGAGAAGGAAGATGCAAAGAGAGTAATGACCGATTTGCACGATGGGCCTAATGGGGGACACTATTCGGGAGATACTACAGCCCAAGAAATACTCAGGTCCTGTTACTATTGGCCTACACTCTTCAAAGATGCACACGCACATGTCAGGAAGTGTGATATTTACCAAAGGTGTAGTGGGAGACAGCCTAAAGCAGCTGCACCCCTAAAGCCTGTGATGATCACAGAACCATTTGAGTAATGGGGGTTGGATATTATTGGAGAAATAAAGCCAAATTCCTCCCTACAAAACAAATACATTCTGACCGCAATGGATTATTTCAATCACTGGGTCGAAGCAGTTCCATTGCCCAGAATAAATCAAGATGAATTCATCAGTTTCCTGCAAGACCACGTCATGACCAGGTTTTGAGTTCCAGTTTCGTTAGTTTTTGATAATGCCACGTATTTTTCGTCAATTAAATTAACTGCTTTTGCTCACGACAAAGGGATAAAATTGCATTATTATGCTAATTACTATCCACAAGGAAATGGCCTGGCTGAATCCACTAATAAAAATCTGATTAGAATTCTGAAGAAGACTGTGATAGAAAACTAGAGGAGCTGGCACACATCGCTACCAAACGCCCTTTGGGCTGATAGAGTTACCCCTAACTCTGCAATAGGAGTGTCACCATACACCCTTGTGTATGGTAAAGAAGCCATTCTTCCCCCCAATATCATGCTACCATCTTCCATAATGGCTCAAGAGTCTAAGGGGTCAGATGATGAAGTCTTACAGATGAGAATATGCAATCTTCTGAAGGCAGAAGAGGCTAGATCTAAGGCCAGAGAATGTTTTAAGCAACAACAGGAGGTAATAAAGAGGTGGTTTGACAAACATAAAGCTGGGACGAAATATTTTGAAGTGGGAGACTTAGTCCTCAAATGGGATCACCCCATTGATGAGAAAGGGAAGCACACTAAATTCCAGCAGTTATGGGTAGGCCCTTTTCAGATTGCGGCAAAACTTGGCCCTTCTACTTATAAATTGCAAGATCTCCAGGGGTGGGAAGAGAACTTACTAGTAAATGGTTTGGTTCTCAAGCCTTATTTTTCCTGATTGTCTTTGATTTTTTCTGTCCTATATATAAATAAGTTGTTTGGCTGTCCTTTAATTCATGCTTTCTAGTTTGTTTTTATTGATTTCAATAAAGGGGAATGAACCCGCGTGGCATGGGGAACATCGAGATGTTTGGGAATGATAAAAATTTGGGTCTTAGGCTGTATAAAGAACTTCTTCCAGTATCAGCAGTTGCTCGAATAGCTCTGTGTGCATCAAAGTCCTGCTTAACCCCTGTGAAATAAACCAGATTCAAAGAGTCTGGGATACTATGTTGAGGCTCCATCCACGTCACACTTAAAATGTTCGAAGGGGTGACAGCAGAGGGCCCATGGAAAGGAGAAAGGTGAATAGTATATTAAATATAAATGATCACATGCCAAGAAACTAATGCCAAAAGGAAAATAAGAGTCAAAACTCCTATAAAATCATCATACATCAAAGCAAATACCGAATCACAAGTACTAAATTGCCGAAAGTTCCTCTCCATCCGTGGGCTGAAACAAGAGACACACCGCTCACACAAAAAGACACTATGGGATAGAGGATCCTGAATTAAAATATAGAAAGAAAGGCATGCAGGAGGACTCATATGAAAAGGACAAAAGTCCAAAAGCACAAATTGCTAAAATGGCATGGGAATGCAGAACAAATGAATATCTCTGTTTACCCTCTGCTGCAATCTTGTGGTGTCCAAGTTTTCAGTTACCGAAAGACAAGAATAATAATGAAACGAATTTTTCAGCCTCAACAGAGTTACCTAGACTTTAAAAAAAAATTTGGTTTCCACTCTCCCGAATTGGACTGTTATCAATGATTGAAGGTACACACTTCTGTCATTCAAGAAATCTAGATAACTGGAAGAATTCGATGGATGCTTTTTTTTTAAATAGACTGCCACTCAAAGAATAATCGCCCAGAGATCTAGGTTCACCAGGTAGCCGCCAATTGTTGCGGCTGCAACATTTTCCCAAAATTCCAAAAAAATTTAGGACCCTCCTTTGCGTGGATTAGTTTGTTTTTCTTCTTCGATTGGAAAGATTGTTGCTAATGCCTGAGATGATCCACTGTAATTTTTATGCCTTTTGAATGAGTTTCAAGTTTTCAAATTGGAATAATTTTTGCTTACAGCCCTGCCATTGCGGAAGAATGTTCATATTTACCTTCGTTTTTCTCCCAATACGTTGGTTTCAATCGGCTGATTTTTTTTGGTTTGCGTCGAAAGAGTTTATCCTTTGTCTTTCGCCATTGCAGATGGTAGTCGGTTTTTGTTTCGGATGAATTTTGGTTTTGCATCGGTGCTTTTATCATTCCTTTTTCCGTCATTTCGGAAGGTAAACCACTTTCTCTTCCGATTATAGTTTGGGCTACCGCCGTTGCGGCTATGGAAAGCCTTTTCCTTCCAACCGTTTGAGTCATTTGGTCGTCTGCCGTTGCGGAGGGTCGCACCCTTGTAGCTCCACCGTTGCGGATTGGTTTATGCTTTGGCCATCCGCCGTTGTGGAAGGAGGATCACTTTCAGCCTCCGAAGTGTAAATTGCTCCGACCTCTGCTGTGTATTGGTCCTTTAGTCGTGTGTCCAAACCTATCCGACTGCCGATTAAGTTTTTTCCCACCCACGGTTTGCTTACCCATAGTCATTTCTTTTCCACCGTTGCGGCTGAGAAAGCCCTTTGTCTTCCGATGTCGAAGTCTTTCGATCTTCGATTTAGTTTTTCTCCCATGTCGCGCGTCTTCAACCCTCTCTCTTCCACCATTGTGGCTGGGAAGACCATTTGAATTTCGGTGTCTAAACCTTTCCGACTGCCGATGTAAAACTTTCCCACCCCAGGCTTAACACTGGGTCGTTTTCTTGTGGATTCACTGTTTCAGGTTGTTAATTTTAATGTTTAAAATGCAATTCCAATGAATGATGCCCAGTATTTGATTGCAGGTAGAATTAAATGGACTGTTGAGGCAACTACGATGTGAAGACATAGCTGATCAAATCGAGACCGGCGGGGTCACAAGAAAGACAAAGCGTAGGAAAATACAAAATAAAAAAACAACAAAACGTAGATCTAAAAGGTCCAGCCATTACTCAGCTACTCTTGAACATACGCAGAAAAGATAAAGAGAAGATTCTGAAACGTTGGATAGATTGGAATTCCATATGTTTGAGGGGAGCCTAAGCGGCTTGTGGTCGCCGTTTAAATATTGTAAAGTTAGAACTTTGAAAGGGACTTTTTCCCTGGAAAAACTTGTAAACATTTTCTTGTAAGATGAACTATTTCATTTTACGAGTAGAGACTGCAACTTTTTCCTGATTGGAGAAAGCGCAAGGTGGAATGTATCAATGTAATCAATGAGCAATGTTGAAGAGGAACTATTTCATTTTCAATGGTGTTCATTAGCTGTGAGATTGTTCTAATTAATTGTGCCTATGTTCTGGTTTGAATGTTCTTCAGTATCTTTATGATGCATTTCCACTATGAGTAATGGAATGTTTTAATGGTCGATGAGCTATCTTGTCATGAATACTTTCACTTCTATTTATATGTATGGTTATAAGAACAACTATCTGTGATTTCCCTTAACATCTGAACAGTACCGCATTACTCATGAATTGATCCGGTTCTTTAGAGATAGTTTAGTTAGTTTTATTTCATTACTGATTGCATGATTTAGTTGCTTGCGAGTTTTAAGACGAGAGATAAGAACCTACGCATCACATTGTGACTTCTCTTTGCATCTTTATCACCCTACATTGTTAATTAGGCACTTGCATCTCATACTGAAGTAAAAAATACAAAATACAGTGGACTGGGCCACAACCGGTAAAGCCTTTATTTTGTTACCTTGACCTACGGTAGCCGGACCACAAACCGGACGGATTCCCTACGCCAAATAGTCACGGGCTAGTTGGGAACGTTGACTTGGGATAATCCCTTACTGTTGTTGCCTACAAATTTCTAGGCCTCAACAATACCACAGTGACATTCCTGGTCCATTTCCTCATATGTCCATGAGTCAATCCAAATATGAGTTGACCTCTTCAAAGTCTTTAAAGCCTTGGTGGAAAACCAGTCTGGGAGGAAGCTCAAGATCCTCAGATCTCACAATGGTGGTAGGTATCTCAAGTCTAAGTTCATTCAATATTGTAAATATGTAGGTATTCAGATGCAACATTCGATCCCTTACACACTACAACAAAATGGTGTTGCTGAGAGAAAGAATAGGTCACTGAAGGAGATGACAACCCACACGATGGAGGTTAAGACTTTGCCACCAAAATTTTGGGCCAAGGATAGAAAATGTGAACCCTACATCCAAAATATGGTGCCTCATAATCAACTTGATGGCATGACTCCTTTCGAAGCTTGGAGTGGGCACAAGCCAGATGTGACCCATTTCAGGATTTTTGGCTCAAAAGCCTGGGTTAGAATTCCATCTAAAAAGAGAAAGGCTTTGCAGCCCCAAAGCCAAAAGTGCCTATTTTTTGGGTATTCTAAAGATTCGAAAGGGTACAAGCTGATCAACTTTAGTACTAACAAATATTTCATTGAAAGAAGTGTTCAGTTCCAAGAAGAGCCTTTAGTAGCAGTTGAAGTTGGAGAGTCTTCTTCACCACCAGATCCATTGATTGTAAGTGGAGAGACTAATGAGTTTCCTGATTCTAATATGTATGATAATGATGATTTGATTGTAGATCCTAATAGGCCTACAAGACCAAAATGGGTAGCAAAGACCATTCATGCAGCTGAGGAACTAGCTGGAAATCCTAGTGACACTAGGAGGACTAGATCTCAGTTTTAGAGTGCCCTTTGTATGAAAGATCCTTTATTTGTTGAGAAGTGCTATCTGATGGTTGAATCAGATCCAAATACATATGAATATGTAGCAAATGATCCAAGATGGAAAACAGCCATGAAAGAAGAATTCAACTCACTCCAGGAGAACAACACTTGGGAACTGGTTGATCTTCCCCTAGGGAGTAAGCTAGTTCAATGTAATTGGGTTTTCAAGACTAATTTTGTTGTTGATGGTTCACCTTTGAGATGCAAGGAAAAATTGGTAGCCAATTGTTATATTTTTATCATTCAAGCTAGCATTATGATCTTAGGATCTTTAACTGAGAGAATAACATGCACAACAATAAACACAAGAGACAAGAGACACAAAGAATTTTCCTCGGGGAAAACATAAAGGAGAAAACCCTACAACTTCCTCAGAGATAGAATCAACACCAAAAGTAAAACCTAAAAACATAAATATGATCTCCTGATAGCAGTATACTCTCTCTTATCCTAGCAACTTCTCTCTCACTCATACGCCCCAATGAGTGAGTGTGTGTGTGATAAATAGAGAGGCTCACTCTCTATTTATATTATTTCATTCACTTGAAACCCACTCCAACATGTTAGCCTCACTTAACAATTACTTACTAGAGCTGACATCTCTAGGAGTGTCTAATAAATATAGTGCCCTACAACTTGTGGGGACTTTTCCTCCTTCGACCAACAAGGAGGGTTATCCTTAACACAACGGTGGTGACTATTTCCTTGAATTACAATGGCTCACCTAGGGTCTACTTCTATAGGATATTATAATAACCATAGGGCCCCAAAATTGCGGGGACTTTAACCCTTGACCAACAGGAGGGTTACCCGCAATGACTTGACATGACTTGCTTACATTATAGAGCCTCTCGATGGGAACATCAGGGAATGACATGACTCAATTACATTACAAATACTCCCCGGAATAAACATCAGGGTACAATACATAAGATATACAAGTGAATACATTTCGAAGTTACAATTACATCAACACTCCCTCTTAACTAGGAAGGTATTTTCTCGACACAATTTATCAGCACAAGTCTTCTTCTCTATATAATCTAGATCATCATTGAGTTCTCATCATCTTCATATTCAGGTCATATTTATCTTCAATTCATCTTCATCGGGATTTGGATCATCACTCGATCTGGATCATCATCACTGGATCTGGATCATCACTCGATATGGATCATCATCACTGGATCTGGATCATCATCACTGGATCTGGATCATCACTCGATCTGGATCATATCTCTTGGATCAACATCATTGGATATGGATCATCACTCGATCTAGATCACCATCACTGGATCTAGATCATCACTTGATCTACTTCATCACTGCTGGATCTTCATCACTGGATCTAGATCATCACTTGTTCTAGATCATCATCATTGGATCTGGATCGTCATCACTGGATCTAGATCATCACTCGATTTGGATCATCACTGCAGGATCATCATCACTAGATCTGGATCATCATCACTAGATCTAGATCATCACTCGATCTAGATCATCACTAGGTCAACATCATAGGTGCTATATCATGATTATTCTCGTCATAGGACATTATACAGAGCCAACCCTTTTTCATGCTGGTTGTAGGCCTAGCCTCCTTGTAGGTCTTCTTGAGTGCTTATATCTGACCCTAAGTCAGAATGGCCAGCACTCACATCTAACCATGAGAGGAACACGTCCAACACCATGTGAGAAAGGCACAACACTTACATTCACCAGCATGATAGTACACAAATACTATCATCTGTGAAAAGGCACAACACTCACATCTGACCTTGACTCATAAGAAAGGAACAACACTCACATCTGACCTTGACTCGTTAGAAAGGCACAACACTCACATCTAACCTTGACTTGTCATAAAGGCACAACACTCACATCTAACCTTGACTCATCAGAAAGGCACAACACTCACATTCACCAGCATGATAATACACAACTACTATCATCTATGAAAAGGCACAGCACTCACATCCACTAGCATGAAAGGACAAAACTACTATCATCTATGAAAAGGCACAGCACTCACATCCACCAGCATGATAGGACACAACTACCATCATCTGTAGAAAGGCACAGCACTTACATATAACTTTGACTTGTTAGAAAGGCACTCAGTGCTAGACTGAGGGTTCCTGGTAACTGACCAGGTGCCTCCATTCAGAGAATGGAAATATCCCTTATATCTAATCATGTAGGAACCAATCCTACAGTCATATCAAAATGGCTTAGCACTCACATCTAACATGGAAGGAACCAATCCTCTCACCATGACAGAATGGAAATAGCCCTTATATCTGATCAAGTGGGAACATATCCCTCAATCACATTAGAATGGCCCTGCACTTATATCTAATCATGTGAGACTACATCCCACAGTCATATCAAAATGGCCCTTAGTCCTAGGCTAAGTATTTCTGGTAATTGATTAGGTACCTCGATTCAAAGAATGGCAATAGGCACCCTTATATCTTATCATGTAGGAACCAATCCTACAGTCACATCAGAATGGATCAGCACTCATATCTGACATGTAAGGAACCAATCATCTCACCATGACAGAATGGCTCAGCCCTTACATCTGACCATGGAAGGAACCAATCCTCTCACCATGTCAGAATGGCTCACGAACTCATCATTTCCCCTTGGAGGGAACCTCGATATAGAGAATAGCAAGCTTCTCCCTGAAGTACTCACACTTCACTTTGGCCATTTCTAGTATAGAATAACATAAGGGCTGATTACGTCCAAGGATGACCTGTAAGCTTTTCCAGTATCGATTACAACCTATCTCTCCGACTATGCTAGAACTCCCTCTTCTGAGAGATCTCGATCTATATCACATACTGGAGCTTCACTACTCCTCTCTCCCAAATAGCAAGTGGCAACATATTTTGCCTCAACTTTACTCATCACCATCCAGGACTCCATCCTTCCAAACCAAGAAATCACACTTGATCCGATACTAAAGTAGCACCTCGAAGTGCTCTTCCTATCAATGGCACTGCCTACCCAATATGAATCCACATAACCCTCCAGGTTAATCTTCTAATTCGCATCATGCTTGAGCCCATACTCAACTGTACCCTTCAGGTACCTCACAGCATGCTTTGCAACCATCAGGTGAACATGTGTCAATGTGTTCACAGCAAAGCAAATATCTTGTTTTGTATTCGTTAGGTAGATCAAGGAACCAATCATCTAACAATACATCGTAGCATTAACCATCTTTGGTGAAGCGACACTCAATAGCTTCAGCTTTGGTGACATAGGTGTGGTCATGGCCTTGCAGTCCATCATCCTGAACCTCTTCAAGATCTCTACTACATACTTCCCTTGTCCACACCTCCATGCTTGGAACGTAGTGCATCATCCCTAGGTCCTTTATCTTGAAATCAACAGCAAGTCTTCTTCTTGCAAATTTAATGAGTTTCTCTTTTCTTTCAGGAACAATTCATTGACATATAACAGGAGCATCGCTGGTCTTCCGCCTTCAACCTTGAAGTAAAGGTTGGAATCCTTTTTACTCTTAGTAAATCCTAGAGTCATCAGTAATCTGTCCATCCTGTCATACCATGTCGAACCTCAAGATATTCTATAGTCACTCCGTATGAAGCGGAGCATCATACTTCCTCTGTCTTCCATACTCTATGCATTGAAACATTCTATACCGGAGTGACAAGTAGCTTCCCATGCAACTAATATTCGATGTATCCATCTAGTGTATAGACTTTCATCTTCAACCTTGTAGCAAAGGTTAATATCTTCATCAATCTCATCATGTATGTGTTTCAACTCCCACTAGCTGCAAATGTCTCTTCGTATTCTATGCCTTCTTTTCGTAAGAAGCCTCGTGCTACGAATCTTGCCTTGTATCCCGCGATGTTTCCATCTACTGCATGATGGAACTACGAACTTCCCTTCATGCATCAATACTGCATCCTAGACATCATTCTTCTTGAACTGGTCTTCCCTTAATTCTTGGTTACTTCTTCATAGCTGGAAGGTTCTGCATTAATGATGTTTCTACATTAGTCACATTATTCTTCATCTTGAACTGTCGTCACTTGTTCTTTGGCCCAAGTCTCATCCTTCTTTTCTTGTAGGTGATTATGTATGCGATCTTTCCTACAAGTCAAATGCAATTGTATGGTTAGAAACATTTCATAAGGAATATTCATACTGGCAAATTCTTATGCATAAATATATTATCATGCAACTACTTTAGCCAATACAACATTCATCCATATCTCATAGAAACTTTCTAGATGCCTTCCATCTCTACCAGGACAACATTGAGATTGTGCACTGATCCAATATGTCAACAAAGAGGTTTCATTCTAGATAATCAACAATGGATAGTTGTATAGCACCATGAGCTACTTACCCATCACATGTATATTAGTAGTATATTGTCATTAATGCAAACATTCTATCATGCATAATACATTAATTGAATATAAACAAATGCATAACAAAACAATGTCATGAAATGACAATTGAATACTTATCTTTATTTGTTTCGTGGGTGTGACTCCTTCTTGAGCCTTCATCTTTATCATCTTCTTCATTCATAATAGCATAGTTTCTTATCCAAATGCTAAGATGGATAAGAGGTTCTTCAAGAGTTTATTTCTTCATATTCCTCATCGCTTGAGGGGTCTTCTTTGGATGGTGAGAGCTTGATATTCAATTGCTCCCATCTTCTCTTCTCTTCTTATGAGTCGAGCTTCTTCTTTTTCCCAGAGTCTGCTGAAAGTAATCACTTCCTTCTGGCACACATTCCTCGCATGAATGAATCCCATGATCCTAGGAGGCCAATTGAGGTGGCTATCACCACTTCTATGTTCTCCACTTCTTATTCTACTGCTTTAAGTTGTTCTTTGATTTGAGAGACCCCCATAAAGTATGACTGTATGGTCTCTGTATTTTGGATCTTCACATTATTCAACTATTTTCTCAAATTCATATTCTGATTTATGTTCTTCCCTTCAAATATCTTGGTCAAGGAATCAAACATCTCTTCGTGTCTTTAGGGAAGAAACTTGTGGTACAAGGTGATCCATGACTGAATCAGCAATGAACTTCTTGGCCTTGACCAAGTTCTTCTTGTGTAAGGCTTCTAGCCTCATCTCCCTCTGGAACTAGAACCTCTCTACTTATGTAGGTGTCCAATTCATTTTCTTCAGATAGATCATATACTTCCATGCTTGGAAGTTATCAACTTCACCAAGATTATCATCAAGCTGATGTGATAGATCACTTTGAAATGAGAACCTCAAATGAAAATAGCAAAATATTAGATCTTACTGATTTGAGGTGTTTGTCCTGGTTCCGGAGCTGGCTAATCTAGGGTTTGTTAGAGAAACCCTCATTTTCAAAAACTGGAATCTTTCAGATCTGATTGGATAGAAAGATATATATCTTCAAGTTGAGCTGTCCAATGTACTCCTTTTCTTAAAACAGTGGAGGGAAGCTCCTGGAACAAGAAGCCCAATATTTCAAATTTCTTCTACAGAAATGCCTGATACTGTTTCTGCGATCTCTCCAAAAATTGCTACTCCTCTATGTCTGAAAATTTGCACTAAGGTATCTGTGCCTGTACCTGTTTCAACACCATAGGCTTCATCAAAATTTATTTTACCAATTGGTACTTATGATCGTTTTCCCAAGGTGACATGTTACAGGACTGTTCAGAATAGTGAAGTTGTACGGACGTCCACGTGTCAATGTTTCATCTTCTAGGTCTGAAACTCGGACCATAGAAATTAAAATCCATGCCCTTTCTGTAACATCTTTATATATTTCATTTGGACCTTTGTATCCCAAGATATAGCAATTCTCCCCAGGTTTCATGTTTAGGGATGAATCCTGGAAGAGGCTGGAACCCTAACTTGGAGGGATCATATCTCTCAGAATATAGCGAATAGGAGGCTCAAGTTTGGAAAACATGTAAATCCATATTTTATAATCATATTGTGAAGGTTTTAGCTCTTGATACTTCTCCAATCCTGAGATATAGTGAATGTACCAAAACTTATCAGTTTTAGTATTTAGGATTTTTCCAGCTCGGGGTCAAACTAGGGTTTCACTTTCTCGAAGTTTCACCCAACCAAAAATATTGAACCAGGTCTGTAAACTTAGATTTTGATGAGGAGAGAAATCCTATGCTGGGCTCACTCAAAAATTCCTCTTTTGTAGAAATCCCTAATTTCCTGCACCGAAAACTGAAAATGCTCGGAATCGAATTCCGCTTCGACAGAAAGATGCACCCTTCAATGGAGAGTCATCCTAGCATACTTTTTCTGATGGATTGTGGAGAGAGACCCAAAAAAGTTGGAAGCCCTAGCTTCTACAACTACACAATATCTTCTTCTTAGGTTAGCTATGATACCATGTTAGATTTTTATCATTCAAGCTAGCATTATGATCTTAGGATCTTTAACTGAGAGAATAACATGCACAACAATAAACACAAGAGATAAGAAACACAAAGAATTTTACTTAGGGAAACCATAATGTATAAAACCCTGCAAATTCCTCAGATATAGAATCAGCACCAAAATTAAAACCCAAAAACATAAAGATGATCTCTCGACAACAGTAGTCTCTCTATTGTCCCAGCAACTTCTCTCTCACTCATACGCCCCAATGAGTGAGTGTGTGTGTGATAAATAGAGAGGCTCACTCTCTATTTATATTCTTTCGTTCACTTGAAACCCACTCCAACATGTTGGACTCACTTAAAAATTACTTACTAGAGCCAACATCTCTAGGAGTGTCTAATAAACCTAGTGCCCCACAACCTGTGGGGACTTTGCCTCCTTTGACCAACAAGGAGGGTTATTCTGAACATAATGGTGGGGAATATTGCCCTGACTTACAATGACTCACCTAGGGTTGAATTCTCTATGATAGTCTAATAACCCTAGGGCCCCACAACTACGGGGACTTTAACCCTTGACCAATAGGAGGGTTACCCACAATGACTTGATATGACTTGCTTATATTATAGAACCTCCCGATGGGAACATCAAGGCATGACATGACTCAATTACATTACAGATACTTCCTGTAATAAACATTGGGGTACAATCCATAAGATATAAAAGTGAATACATTCCAAAGTTACAATTACATCAACCCCAAGGGCTACTCACAAGTACATGGTATTGAATACAATGAAACTTTGCACCAGTGGCAAAGATGGACTCCATAAGGCTAGCTTTAGACATTGTAGCTTCGAAGTAGTGGGAGGTACATCACATGGATGTGAAGTGTTCTTTCCTAAATGGAGATATCACTGAAGATATTTACATGCAGAAAACTAAAGGGTTTGTTTCTAATCCATGTTTAGTGTGCAAGTTAAATAAATCATTATATGGGCTCAAGCAAGCCCCTAGGGCTTGGTATGCCAAGATTGATGGATTTCTACTGTCATTGAGTTTTGTTTAATGCAAGTCTGATCCTAATGTCTATTTGAATCTGATTCATGGTTCGTTGATGATTATTTTCTTGTATGTCGATGACCTTCTGATTATAGGAAGTTCAAAGAAAGAGATTGCCTCCTTGAAGGATGCAATGAACCATGCATTTTCTATGACAGATTTGGGGTTGTTGAGCCAATTATTGGGTCTCGAAATTGCTCAATCACAACATGGAATCAAAGTACATCAGTCCAAGTATGCCTTAGATTTGCTGAACAAGTTAAACATGAAATATTGCAAGCCAAGCAAGACTCCCTTCCTTTGAAGAGTTAAGCTTGAAGAAGCAGTTTCTTCTCTTATGGTAAATAATACATTGTATGGGAAGTTGATTGGGTGTTTTCTTTATCTTACACACACTTGACCTGATCTATCTTATGCAATTAGCATGGCTTCAAGATACATGGATCAGCTTCATGAGATCCACTGGAGGGTAGCCAAAAGGATCCTAAACTTTGTTCAAGGAACAAGAACTCATGGGATCTTCTACAAAGCAAGATCTGATCTTGATTTGATTAGGTTTACTAATAGTGATTAGGAAGGTGACAACACAGATCAAAATTCAGCATCAAGATATGTGTTCATTCTAGCAGAAGGACCAATCATCTGGTCAAGCAAGAAGTAGAGTGCCATAGCACTCTCATCTACAGAAGCAGAGTATAGAGGAGTTGTAAATACAACAACTCAATGTTTGTGGTTGCAGGGAATACTTGGGGAATGTGGCTTCAAATCAGATTTTTCAACTATTATCTACTGTGATAATCAAAGCACCATTCAAATCTGCAATTATCTAGTTCAGAGAGAGTGAACCAAGCACATTGAGATCCACATGTACTACATCAGACAGCTTGTGCATGATGGTACCATTCATCTACTCTTCTGTGCATCTTCAGAACAAGCAACATACATCTTCACCAAATTTTTTTGTGAGAAGACATTCAGCAATCTCAAATCATTGTTGGGGATTTTTTATCATGCTGTGAAGCATGATTGATGATAAGATTTCCAAATTTTGTTTTCCTGTCCATGTTTAAGGGAGGATTTTCCCACTGGGTTTTTGTCTCTTTCCTTGGTTGTATGGATAAGTAGTATGTAAAGGGTGACTAAGCCTTGTTCCTAGGCCCTATAGTTTTCTAATATTTACTCATAAATTCAAGCTTAAGGGGGGTGCTAGAATAATCAACCCATAGTTACCTACCTTAGACATTAATTAAATCATTTTTGTCTTATTACCTAGTCTCCTAGATTCCACTCTATGCTAGTTGCCTTCTAAATGTCCTACAAGTCAACACATGCTAAAACTGAGTCATGGAGTGCTTGGGAAACTTCCTGGAAACCCATTTTAGCATGTATACTTTATTCCAGATCCTCCAAAGTGCATATCTGCTTTTTTTGAAAAGCTACCTATTTTATTGAGAATTAAGGAAAAAGGAAAAGCTAGAGTAGGTGTAGTTGACTTGTTTTTTTCCCACATCCTCCTCCCTCCTTTTCTCCTACTAAAAGAATTTATGAGTTTTATTTCCATCCCCAATTAGATTATCTACTTGACTTAACCAATTCGTGACCATTTTGATGGATTTGGAAACTGCTTTATGCACCTATGGGGGATTTGACTAGATTTAGTAAGCCTACTTTTTGATGTTTTCGAATGGCATCCTTATGCATTCAAATCTATCATGTAATTATATATTTCAGCAGCCTATTACTTCAAAAATTTTTCTATTGTACACTTATTCAATATAGATTAGTGTTATGCTCCAATTTCAGTCTCCTTTGATGTTAATTTTGCATGTTTGATTAGCAATTTTGTGAGTGTAATTATTCTATCTCTTGGGTTCAATTTCCACAGAATATGCTTATATCCAATTCTATTGGGGATCATGTAGATATCCCAGTGAAATCACTGCAACATCACCCTAGAAATCAAATAAACATTATGATTTGGCATCGCAATATATCCTAACCATTTTTCCTTGTGGATACTCATTAGCTTGATGGAAGAAGGAACTTTTCTCATCCCATGGTGGATAGGATCCATGTGAAGCACCAACTATTGGTTTTATCATATTATTTTTATCCTCCTTATTGTTCCACTTATACATGGCTCTAAAATGATCATGCTTATCTACTATATCCTTGGCATTCACACTAAGATAATTTTGTTGATAGGTTTGATATAGTGGTACACTTATGGTTGCTAGGGAATAGTGATTTTTGCAATCCTATTAAGCCAAATTCTTGAGTTTTGCTCAAAATTCCTATAAAAGGTTTATGGATTTCATAATCTTCTTTATCATGTACTGTGAACTTATACAATCTATCATCCTTTTTTGACCATGAGATACTCAAAGTTGTGTATTGATCCTGTTAGATCATGTTTTTGTTTTCCATCTTTTAATGCTTTTGTTTATGTTTTGAAGCTTGGTTTTAATTCATTACTCCTAGAAAATTTTGTTACTTAGGATAGTTTTCCTTTTCCTTTAACTTTCATGTTATTTGTTTTTCTAATTTTAAAAAAAAAAAATTTGTTTTGATTTCATAGTTAGAGGGCTTATAGAAGGCTTATATGGATTAAAAGGTTTAAAAAATAACATAAAATCTTGATTGAAGTTCCTAAACTAAGTTTACACCTTTATCATGAGTTTAGTTTTTGCAAATAATTAACTCAGACTTTCTTGTAGCGCAAGCCTAAAAAAAATGCACACATGCGCTACAAGAAAGTCGCGCAGTTCAAAAATCATCATTTCTAGTTTAGTTTCTTTGAAATTCTCACACATAAGATGTCGATCATAGTGGGTGATGGATTTGATATGTGTTTCTTTTAGAATAATCACTATGATAGGTGTGAATATCATCATGAGGGCGAGTCGTGGCGGTTTGTTGCAGAGGTGATGGAATAATGATGGTTGAACATAATGAGACAAATTCGCATTGAATCACATATTCCATGAAGTGCAAGTAGAGCAGATGAAGGTCGTGGTGAAAAATCAACACTTTGTAATTAGAATTTTGAAACAGGATGAAAAATTAGGGCTTTGAGCAGTGGTTGTTTGGAGTTATCAAAGTGGTCAGAGAATATTGGGGAATGCAATTGGACACCTGACAGTCAAGAAGACACGATTCCAGAAACTTGATTAGTCATTTTGATAGGTAGGTTGTGAATCGTTACCAAGGTTCATAAATTTGGGGTTTTTCTAAGAAGAATACTAATGACAGAATTGATGGAATATTATTAGTTTTTAAACCTAATACATACTAAATGATGAATTCTCAGTCAATGGAATTAAAGTATTTATCAGTTAAATGAGAGAGTTCAGTTTAGGGTTCTTAGGTTCCCCTATACAGTATTGTCTATCAATTTATCAAAACTTGAAGAAAGTCAGAGTGTGTTTTGTGGACAGAAGATATTTCGAAATAGTTCAAAATGAAAAAGAGTGGTAAGACTAATAGAGCAGAACCTTCAGACATGAGCTGGGTTCAAACCTTTCCAAATTGTGCAAAACTATTTGTAGAAGCAAGGTGGTTAGTGTTTTTTTAAAATATTGAAGGTTATCACTCAGAATTTTCTTACAAATTCACTCAATGTTTGGATAAGGATGTAGTGTATTTTGATACTTTGAATTTTAAACTGACTAGGGAATTGCTAGTAGAAGCTACAGGAATTTTAGATGAGGGTGAATTCTGGTTCAAAAAGGTGCCTTTCACTTTTGATGCTCAAAGATATCTACTTCTAGGTGTAGTAGCATATTGGGGAAAGGGAATACCTATTCAAAAGTTTAAACCAGAATGGATAGAGCCTATCAAAATCTTACAAAGCTATATCACTTGTGAAGGGAGATTTGCTTTTTTGTTTAAGTATCATTTTAGATTCCTTCAACATCTCATCCATGCATCCAAAATGAACCTCCCATTATTTTTCTTGAAAATTTTATAGAAAATGTCTAGTAGGGTAAAAGAACATTAGGATCACACCAAACAATCAATATTTCATCATGGGCTTATAAAGTTGGTTATAAGCATTGTATTGCAAAAAAGAGAGAAGACATGGGAATACTTCTTGTTTTGGTTTGGTTTCCTAACAGAGAAGGAAGAGTAATCTCAGAAGAGACAGTTAGAAAAAGGTTAGAGTCTAATGAAGAAACTTAAAAATAAAGTCACAGACAAAGATGAAGAAACCGGTGAACCACGAAAATATTTGAATCGGGAACATGAAAACATTGAACTTGAACAACAAATTAATGTTGAGGAAAACAAAGTTTCAAAGTCATACTTGAAGGAAGTTGATCCTGTAGAAGATGCTTCTCCTAAAGAAATGAACCAAATTGCAAAGGAAGATGTTAAATAACAGAAACAGATCCCTATTACAGTACTCTCTGAAGATGATGAAAAATCCTTATCTGATGAAGCTAGGGTTCCTGCTACTGATGAAGCTAGGGTTGATTCTAAACCAGAAATACACACTCATTTTGAAGAGGAGACATTGTCACGAAGGAAAATAATGAAGGTTGTTGAACTAGCTTCAATAACTCATCAAGGGAAAGTTTCAAAAATGTTAGGAGAGGTTGGAGCAGTCTGGACGCCCAAGACAAGGCCAAAGAACAAGCTCAGGTTAAATATGAAGAAGATATTAAATCCCAAGCTAGATGAGAAGAAGGTTAGAGTAATAGAAGATTCATCATCTTAGGATAAATTGGAAGATAGTGAAGATGAAAACAAAGAATTTATAAAGGGTTAAAAACCAATAGTTTCAAAAGATAAACCAGTCTTCATTGATACTAAGATCTCAGACATATTCATAGAGGTTTGAAATAAGATGATTCAAGAACAATAGCAAAAGACTTGTAAAGTACTTTAAGAAGATCAGTTATTAGTTAGTTTGAAAAATTTATTTCATTTTTGTATAATGATAGTTTATATTGAACAATTCGATAGATGATCTAAAAGTAGTTGTGGTTTAGTTATGTAACTATTTTTTGAATGAACATGATAAATGTAAGTCAAGGAAAGGACCGAGGGTTCGATTTTTGTTGCAAGGGGAGGCTATTAGGCTATGATTTATGAGCTAAGTGTAAAGACTCTTATGTGTTTTTGATGACCAAATTATGAAATATATGCAACTATTTTCCCTTTTAGACTTTTTGACTGGTTTCATTTATAATTTGTGTTAATTACTCAGTTGGTATACTCATTTCTTGTTTAAAGTTTTTATGCTTGAAATGCTTTCTAACTATGGGTGAAACTCAGTAATGTGATTATTATGTTTGGATTATAGTTTGTATGTTATGCATCTCAGTCTTTCAAATGCTCATGATTTAGTGTTTGTTTTGGTTTCATGAATTTTCTTTCCTCTTGTCTACAAATTGTACAACCAAAACCCTAAAAAAACCTATTTTACTTTATTGTATTTATTGAGATTGTGTTGGCTTGTTCTTTTGTAGTCTGAGAACAATTTCTGGCACTAACATCTTTGGCATCATTGCCGGGGACAAAGTTGAAAACCTATTTTCCTTGGGATACTCACCATTTCACTGGTTTTGAGAGGTGAACTTAAACCAGCAAATTTTAAAGACTATTTTTCACCAGTATTTCACAGTGGCTACTAAGGGAGTTGGAACAAGAAGAAAACCTACTTCACCTTTACAACTGGGTGTCTCAGACCCAGAACAAATATTGAAAATATCTAGGAAGATCATAAGGTCTCATTCATCACCAGCCCTATGTAAGCCTGATCAACTAGTCATATCATCACCTTTTTCTGTTTTGAAGGGAAAAGACCAAGATTCATCTTGGTTGAAGCCTACTATCCCTGTTAGTAATTTTCAAGTTTTCATTGATCCTCAATATTTCAAAAAATCAAAGACTATATCTCCTAGAAAGATCCCTTTATTTCACCTTAAAGTTGGTAAAACTCCATTTCATCCAAGTTCTAGTCAAGTCTTTCCATCACCTACACCAGTCAACTTAAAGATGGCAACCCAAAATCAGCCATTAGACATGATGGACTGAATGTTGGCAGCTAGGTATGCACCTTTAGTTTTTCCTTACCTACACAAAAATTCGGTTTTGAAAATGATTGGTTCAGCAAACAGTCAACTTACCTCTCGCATAGTGAATTTACAAGAAGAAAGCCCTAAAATCTTTATTGGATCAGTTCTGGCAGAAAAAACTGAAAATGATGCAAGTGCATCACTTCCTTTTTACATCACACTAACTATTCTTGAGCAGATGATACATAATTGCCTTTTGGATTCAGGAGAATCTCATAACTTAATGCCAAAAGTTGTCATGGAGGATTTAGGTTTGAGCATAAAAAAACCTTATCATGATTTGTATGCTTTTGATTCACGAGCTGTAAAATGTTTAGGAGTGATAAAAGATATGGTGGTCAGTTTGGATCAGTTACCAATGAGGAGTGTCATTATGGATGTGGTAGTGGCAGACATTACACCGAATTTTGGTTTGCTCCTCTCTAGATCTTGGGCCAAGAAGGTTGGTGGGACCTTGAAAATGGACTTAACATATTCCACTATTCTTGTATTTGGAGGAGATAATAGAAGGTTATATAGAGAGTTACAATTTGTCGATGTTGTGACTGATAACAAGAACACTTCAAATAATCCCTTATGTGTTGTTGAAAAGGATTTGGATACTTGTATGTTGAATTTTACTGATGATGGTAATACTGTAGGTTTATTACATGTTGAAAAAGAAAATCCAGTCAAACACACTATGGAACAAGAAGATGAACTTTGGCAAATGTAATTTGATGGATCATCATGCAAAGAAGGTGTTGGAGCAGGGGTTCTTCTAATATCTCATGGTGGTGAAGCAGTAAGGTTAATGTATAAACTAGAATTTGTTACCACCAACAATACTGCAGAATATGTAGCTTTGTTGTTAGGTTTGAAAGCTGCAAAAGATTTAGGTATTCAGCAGATTTCTGTGTATGGCGAATCTGAGTTGGTTGTTCAGCAAGGAACAACTATCAAGTAAGACAAGATTTGTTGACAGTGTACCATAATGAAGTATGGGATATGATAGACAATTACTTTGTGGCTTTTAACATCACTTTTATTCGTAGGGATCATAACCAAACTGTTGATTATCTTTCCCTAGCAGCCATACATTTCAGGATTCCTAAAAAAACATAGTTGAAGTATCCTATTGAGGTTAGGTACAGACCTTATGTTCCTGATAATGTAAAGCAGTGGAAAGTTTTTGAAGATGACATTGAAATAAAAAGGTTCTTGGAGCTGACAAGTGATTTTTCCAATTCCTTGATTGATCAAGAACAAGATGATGAGGTTGAAGAGTTTGAAGATATTGCAGAAAATGAGATTGCAAGTCACAAGATTATTGAACTTAAAAGTAATTTCATTCCTAAAAGGTTTGGTACCATTAGAGAGAATATTTTCAAAGGATGATACACCTTTAAAACCTGTTGTACAATCTTAAGAAGAAAATTTAGTGGATTGTAATATTGGCACCCCTGAACATCCTAGAATGGTGAAGATTTCAAAAGCACTCACAACAGAGCAGAGGAATAGGTACATTGAGTTGTTAAAAGAGTATGTTGATGTTTTTTCTTGGTCATATGTGTTATAGCTGATTTTACCACACCAGGTGAATCACACTTGTATGGACCCCCCCTGTCCCTCTGCAGACTCCTTAGACCCCTTGGACCATTTTTGTGTTCTTCCCAAGATTGCCTTTTGCTTGCGAGCTTGCTATTGAGAGATGGAGGATTTAGGTGGTGGAGGCCCAAGTGGGGGATTCAGTTTCTCTGATTCATAGACATGCCGACAGAGGTTGTATCCATCGTAACCTCTGATTTTATATTAATAGAAATATCTTTTCATGTCCAATAATGTATGTTTGAATGAATATTTTATCCATGGATGCTTTCAAATGCTTATACATTGTTGATTATATATGCTAGAATAGATATAACACCCATATATATAGTATGCTTGTCTTGTTTACTTGTTGTTGAGGAAGTGATTTATCAATTCAAGCTGAAGTTAGAAAGATCAACGAGGATCTACTTCAACCGTCTGGAATAAGGTACGAGGTATTATCCTTTAGTGTTAGATATTTAATTTCTATTGCATATTGGAATGGATTGATTTCTGGAGTCAAGCTGTCTGTTGTGGTACCCCAAGCCATAGGAATTTCTCTCTGTAACAATATGAATATTTTAAAACATATGATACTGGAATTATATAGCATAAAGTTCCTTTAAAATCAAATGTTAAACCTTTCAGACATAAATTAAGGAGGATAAATCCATCTTTGTTTCCTATTATAGAAAAGGATGTTAAAAAGTTATTAGATGCTAAGATCATTGTTCCCCTCAGATATTATTCATGGGTATCAAATTTAGTTCCTGTCAGGAAGAAGAATGGTGGAATCAGACTGTGTGTTGATTTTCGAAATCTAAATAGGTCTTCATTAAAGGATAATTACCCTTTGCCAAAGATAGAATAAATATTGCAGAAGGTAGTTGGTGCACAAATAATTTCTATGGTTGATGGTTTTTCAAGATTTAGTCAAATTGCCATGCACCCAGATGACAAAGAAAAAAAAAATTTTACTACACCTTGGGGTACTTTCATGTACAATAAAATGCCATTTAGATTAATGAATGCAGGAGCTACTTTTCAAAGAGCTATCGACATAGCCTTTGTAGGAGAAAGGGATAAGTTTGTAGTGATTTACTTAGATGATATTGTAGTCTTTTCACAATCAGATGATGAACATCTAAAACACTTAAAACAAGCTTTTCTGAAATGCAGAAAATATGGTTTATCTCTCAATCCAACGAAATCACATTTTGCTATACAAGAAGGTAAATTATTGGGTCATTTAGTTTCAGCTGATGGCATAAGGATTGATCCGGAAAGGGTGAAATCAATACTGAAAATAAGTTTACCAAGTAGTAAGAAGGATGTACAATCTTTTATTGGTAAAATCAATTTTCTGTGTTGGTTCATAACAAATTTTGCTGAGACCATCAAACAGATTACAGCCATGTTGAAGAAAGATCAAGAGGTCAAGTGGACTACAAAAGCGAAAAACTCATTTGAAAAGATTAATATGGCTCTTACAAAAGCTCCAGTATTAGTAAGTCCATATTTTACAAAGGAATTTCTAACTTTTCTTTTTGCATCTGAAGATACATTGGCTGTTGTTTTATTACATAAGAATAAAGATATTCTTGAACAACCATTGCATTTTTCAGAAAAACTCTTAGAGATTTAGAATTAAAATACAACACTTTAGAGAAGCGAGATTACTCATTAGTAAAAGCTTTGAAGTTTTTCAGAATTTATGTTTTGCATTCCAAGGTTATTGCTTATGTTCCTAATGCTTCCATTAAGGATTTTTTTACTCATCCTGACAGTGAGGGAAAAATATGGAAGTGGATTGCAAAAATAATGGAATATGATGTGGATATCATACCTACAAAGCTAGTAAAGGGACAAAGTTTAGCTAAATTGATAGCTGATTCAAATTTCCAAGATTTAGGTCTACATCTCATGGTAGAACAGCTAGCACAGTAAGAAATTCAAGCAAAGATGGAGAAAGAAAAGATTATGGACCACTATTCAGCATCCACATGGTATGCAGATATTGTACACTTTTTTTGTATTTGCAATGTCCAGAACATTTAGATAAGAAAGATGTTAGGTCTTTAAAATTGAAAACTACTAAATATTGTTTGATAGAACAACAGTTGTTTTGGAAATATCTAGGGGATATTCTACTGAGATGTTTAGATAAACTAGAAATTGGAGTAATCTCTGAATCCCATGAAGGTGCTTGTGGGGGACATAAGTATTGGAAGGCGACAGCATATAAAATTCTAAGAGCCGGATATTATTAGCCTTCCTTATTCTCAGATGTATATCAGCATGTAAGAGCATGTATCCCTTGTCATGAGTTTGTTGATAAACAAAAGTTTCTATCATTACCATTAAAATAAATTGCAGTTAATGCTCCTTTTTAGCAATGGGGTTTGGACTTCATACGAGAGATAAATCCATCTTCCTTAGGGAAGCATAAGTGGATTTTGACTGCTACAAATTTCTTTATTAAATGGATTGAAGCGATTCCCAAAAGAAATGCAACAGATAAGGTGATCATAGATTTTATTGAAGAAAATATTCGTAGTGGATTTGGTTGTCCTCAGAAATTATTAACTGATAATGCTAAAGCTTTTAAATCTAAGGCTATGGGGGCATTTTGTGAAAAGAATGGGATCATGTTGAAACATTCAACGTGACCTTATTACCCTCAGGGGAATGGGTTAGCTGAGTCATCTAATAAGAATATCATTCAGAGTATCAGTAAGTTATTGAAGCAGAATAAACGATCATGGGAGTCTATGTTAAAATATGCATTATGGGTAGACAGAATAATAGTTAAAAAAGCAATTGGAACTTCCCCTTTCCATTTAGTATATGGTACTGATGTAGTTTTTCCTGTTCAGTTGGGTATCCTAGTGATGAAATTTTTTCAAGATTGTCAGGAAGAACCTAATGATATGCAAAGACGAATTTATGCACTGATAGAGTTACAGCATAAATGAGAAATAGTGGAAGAAAAGGCTCAGCTATATAGGTTAAAGATCAAAGAAAGATTTGACAGGAAGATCCAAGATAACACTTTTTCAGTGAGAGATATGGTTTTAAGATGGGATGCTAGGAAGGAGAAGAAAGGAAAGCATGTCAAGTTTGATAACCTTTGTTTTGTTCCTTTCATAGTATCAAAGTTTTTAGAAAACAATACCTTTGTACTACAGACTTTGGAGGGTGAGGAATTGTCTAATCAAGTTAATGGACAATTCCTCAAGCATTTTTACAGTTTTTGAGATGGATACTATACTTTCATTGTATATACTGGTGTGAATAACAAAATAAGGACTCCATGACCCAATGGAAATTTTGAAGACTAGCAAGTAGTAGCATAGAAGGCACTGGTCTACAATTTATTGAAGCCTCACAGGGAGGAATTCATCCTGCAGTAGGAGCCAAATGTTAGATCATGCTTTTGTTTTCCATATTTTAATGCTTTTGTTTATTTTTTGATGCTTGGTTTTAATTCATTACTCCTAGAAAATTATGTTCCTTAGGATAGTTTTAATCCTTTTCCTTTAACTTTCATGTTATTTGTTTTTTTTAGTTTTATTTTTTTTTAAATAATTTGTTTTGATTTCATAGTTAGAAGGCTTATAGAAGGCTTATATGGATTAAAAGGTCTAAAAAATAACATAAAAGCTTGATTAAAGTTCCTAAACCAATTATAAACCTTTATCATGAGTTTAATTTTTGCAAATCATTAACTCAAACTTTTTTGTACCGCAAGCCTAAAAAAATGCACACATGCGCTACAAGAAAGTCGCGCAGTTCAAAAATCATCATTTCTGGTTCTGTTTCATTTGAAATTCTTACACATAAGATGTCAATCATACTAGGTGATGGATTTGATACATGTTTCTTTTAGAATATTGACTGTGACAGGTGTGAATATCATCATGAGGGAAAGTTGTGGTGGTCTATTGCAGAGGTGATGGAATAATGATGGTTGAACATAATGAGACAAATGCACCTTGAATCACATATTTCCTGAAGTTCACATAGAGCAGATGAAGGACGTGGCGAAAAATCAACACTTTGTAATCAGAATTTTGAAACAGGGCGAAAAATTAGGGCTTTGAGGAGCGGTCATTTGGAGTTATCAAAGTGGTCAGAGAAGATTGGGGAATGCAATTGGACACCTGAAAGTTAAGAAGACATGATTCTAGCAGCTGGATTATTTATTTTGACAGGTAGGCTGCGAATCGTTACCAAGGTTCATAAATTTGGGGTTTTTCTAAGAAGAAGACTAATGATAGAATTGATGGAAGATTATTATTTTTTAAACCTAATCCATACTAAATGATGAATTCTCAGTCAATGGAATTAAAGTATTTATCAGTGAAATGAGAGAGTTCAGTTTAGGGTTCTTAGGATCCCCTATACAGTATTGTCTATCAGTTTATCAAAACTTGAAGAAAGTCAGAGTGTGTTTTGTGGACAAAAGATATTTGGAAATAATTCAAAATGAAAAAGAGTGGTAAGACTAATAGAGAAGAACCTTCAGACATAAGCTGGGTTCAAACCTTTCCATATTGTGCAAAATTGTTTGCAGAAGCAGGGTGGTTAGTGTTTTTTGAAAAGATTGAAGGTTATCACTCAGAAGTTTCTTAACAAATTCGCTCAATGTTTGGATAAGGATGTAGTGTCTTTTGATACTTTAAGGTTTAAATTGACCAGGGAATTGCTAGCAGAAGCAACAAGAATTTTAAATGAGGGTGAATTTTGGTTTAAAAAGTTTCCTTTCACTTCTGATGCTTAGAGATATCTACTTCTAGGTGTAGTAGCAAATTGGGGAAAGGGGGTACCTATTCAAAAGTTTAAACCAGAATTGATAGAGCCTATCAAAATCTTACAAAGCTATATCACTTGCGAAGGGAGATTTGCTTTTGTGTTTAAGGATCATTTTAGATTCCTTCAACATCTCAGCCATGCATCCAAAATGAATCTACCATTCTTCTGCTTGAAAATTTTACAGAAAATGTCTAGTAGGGTGAAAGAACATTAGGATCACACCAAACAATCAGCATTTCATCATGGGCTTATAAAGCTGATTATAAGCACTGTATTGCAGAAAAGAGAGAAGACATGGGAATACTTATTGTTTTGGTTTGGTTTCCTAACAGAGAAGGAAGAGTAGTCTCATAAGAGACAATTAGACAAAGGTCAGAGCCTGATCAAGAAACTTAAAAAGAAATTCACAGTCAAAGATGAAGAAAATGGTGAACCGGGAAAATCTTCGAATCAGGAATATGAAAACATTGAACTTGAACAACAAATTAATGTTGAGGAAAACAAAGTTTCAAAGTCATAGTTGAAAGAAGTTGAGCCTGTAGAAGATGCTTCTACTGAAGAACTGAACCAAATTGTAAAGGAATATGTTAAACAACAGAAATAGATCCCTATTACAGTACTCTCTGAAGATGATGAAAAATCCTTATCTAATGAAGCTAGGGTTCATACTAATGATGAAGCTAGGGTTCATTCTAAACAAGAAATACACACTCATTTTGAATAAGAGACAGTGTCACGAAGGAAAAGAATGAAGGTTGTTGAACTAGCTTCAATAGCTCATCAAGGGAAAGTTTTGAAAATGTTAGGAGAGGTTGGAGCAGTCTAGAGGCCCAAGACAAGGCCAAAGAACAAGCTCAGGTTAAATATGAAAAAGCTATTAAATCCCAAGCTAGATGAGAAGAAGGTTACAGTAATAGAAGATTCATCATCTCAGGAGAAATTGGAAGATAGTGAAGATGAAAACAAAGAAGTTATAAAGGGTGAAAAACCAATAGTTTCAAAAGATAAACCAGTATTCACTGATACTAAGATCTTGGACATATTCATAGAGGTTCGAAATAAGATGATTCAAGAACAGCAACAAAAGACTTGTAAAGTACTTTAAAAAGAGCAGTTATTAGTTAGTTTGAAAAAGTTATTTCATTTTTGTATAATGATATTTATATTGAACAATTCGATAGATGACCTAAAATTAGTTGTGGTTTAGTTATGTAACTATTTTTTGAAGGAACAAGATAAATGTAAGTCAGGGAAAGGACCAAGGGTTCGATTTTTGTTGAAAGGGGAGGCTATCAGGCTGTGATTTATGAGATAAGTGTAAATTCTCTTATGTGTTTTTTATGACTAAATTATGAAATATATGCAACTATTTTCCCTTTTAGACTTTTTGACTTGTTTCATTTCTAATTTGTATTAATTACTCAGTTGGTATAATCATTTCTTGTTTAAAGTTTTTATGCTTGAAATGCTTGCTAACTATGGGTGAAACTCAATACTATGATTATTATGCTTGGATTATAGTTTATATGTTATGCATCTCAGTCTTTCAAATGCTCATGATTTAGTGTTTGCTTTGGTTTCATGAAGTTTCTTCCCTCTTGTCTACAAACTATACAACCAAAACCCTAGAAAAACCTATTTTACTTTATTGTATTTATTGAGATTGTGTTGGCTTGTTCTTTTGTAGTCTAAGAACAATTTCTAGCATTAACAGACCCTTTTTACCATTCTAGAGGACTCTGTAAGTTAGGTTCCCAAATTCTTAAAGGGTTCTAGCTCAATGGAAGAGTGCATGCCTAGGAGGTTGGTGGTTCAATTCTTCCATTCCCTAATGATATTATAATATCAGTTAAAAACAACTAAATTATTAACCAAAAAATAAGAGATAAGTGACCAAACAAAATGACCAAATCGTATATAAAATTACTAAAAAGACTAAATTAGTGACCAAAAAATTAGAGATGCGAAACTAGGCATTAAATAGGATGCAACACGTGGCACTAATGATGAAGTCAAACATGGTGTTGATATGGTAGAAAAATAAGATGCAAAACTAGGCATTGAAAAGGATGCAACACATGGCGCTAATGATGAAGCCAAACATGGCGTCGATATGGTAACAAAATAAGACATTACTTTGGATGCAAAACATGGCGCTACATAGGAAGAAAAATATGGTGCAACAATAGAAGAAATATTTGGTGTCATTTTGGTAGCAAAATACGATGCAAAAAAGGAAGCAAAAATTTGTGCAAATTTGGAAGCAAAAATTGACACATATTTGGAAGTAAAACATGGTGCAAAATGGGATGCTAAAGTGGTAGAAAAAATGGATGCAATATTGGATGCTACTTTGGATGCTAACATGTTGCTATTAAGGATGCAAATATGATGCTAACTTGGATGTAATTTAAGAAGCAAAAGCAGACACTCGCTAGGAAGCAAAATATGACGTTATTTAGTAAGAAAACCTTGACTTTGTTTAGGAAGCAAAGCTGGGCGCTATTCCGGAAGCAAAAAAAATAGACATAATTTTGTACATCGTAAAGGATGCTATATAGGAAGAAAAAATAGATTTTTTTGAGACCCTTTAATTTTCTTCCATGACACGTCCCATTTAACGTCTACTTTGACCACTCAATGTAAAAAAAAAATGCACTAAAAAGGGATGCTAAATGGGACCCTAATTCCAAGATTTGTTCTAGTGATAGTTGTCAAATTTATTTGTTTTCCATATATAAATATCAATTATAACTTATAGTTGAATATATAGTAATATCATTGTTTTGGGATATCTTTCTTTTGTTCATCTCTTTCCTTTGGCGGCTCTACACTTTTTTTCTTGAAACTCGTTCTAAACATAGTTTTTACTACCTATATATTTGTGAAAGAAAAAAGTATATTGTGTATCTATTTTCCTCCTACATAATAAGGAGCCATGTATGATATTTACAGAATGAGTATACAAACTCAGTTCTGATAAGATCTTCTATGCACTTTGAATTAGTTGCAAAGCTAAATCCAACCCACCCCCACTGTGATTAAATGCATAATTTTGTGAACTTGAGATACACATCTTTAAGCTTTGTGACTTTGTGGCATACATGAGACCTAATTTTAGGTGGGTCCTATATTACTAGAATCCTAACCAGGGAATCTATCTTTCTTTCTATTCCTGTTCTTGTTCTCTCCTGCATTCTCATCTTGACACTACATTAGAAACACTACTATTCAATTTTATATTCATAATATATGTTGAGAGGGGTCTGTTTCACATTTATTTTTCCTCAAGGGCCAAAACCCTCTAGCCTCGTATCTTGTTTTTTTCTAATTTCATGTTCAATTTCTTGTTTCTTGTTTTTGGTAACGTAGGATGGGTCTTTGCCAGTGTCCATGTTACAGAGAAAAATTCTTATGGCTTGGGGTACCACAACAGAAAACTTGACTCCATAATTCAATCATTTCCTATATGCAAGAGAAACTAAATATCTAACACTAAAGGATCTCGATTCGTACCTTATTCTAGATGGTTGATGTAGATCCCCATTGAGCTTTCTAACTCCAACTTGTATCGATAAATTGCTTCCTCAACATTCAGCAAACAAGACAAGCATGCTATATATCATTGTGTTAGACCTACTCTAGCATATATAATCAATAACATATAAGAATTTGAAAGTATCCATGGATTAAATATTCATTTAAATACACATTATTGGACAGGAAAAGATATTTCTATTCATATAAAACAGAGATTACAATAGTGACAACCTCTGTCAGCACGTCTGTGAATCGGAGAAACTGAGTCCCCCACTTGGGCCTCCACCACTTCAATCCTCCATCTCTCGATAGCAAGCTCGAAAGCAAAAGGAAAGCTTTGGAAGAACACAAAAGTGCCCCAAGGGACAAAGGAATGCAAACTCAAGTATAAGCTCTAGCAACAATGGACTATAGTTTTCTTGCTTTTCAATTCCTCCTCCTTCAATGTATCCCAAGGGTTCCTTATATAGCTTTTCAATGGGGTAATGAAATGTCAAATCCGAGTGATATCAAGGAATATAGAAGGCCAAGAGACAAGTGAGTCGGATCCACATCAAGGAAAACTCCAAAATAATTTGGCCTTTTGCACATATCTCGATATACATGAGAAGGGGATTAAAAGTCACGTATGGAAATTATTGCATGTTTTTAGGGATGATATTGGAAACATCAAAGGTACAAAAATGGTCCATGGGGTATAAAGAGTCTGCAGAGGGACAGGGAAGGCCATAAAGGTGTGATTCACCATGTGTAGTAAAATCAGCTGTAACAGATGCCCCCTAATGTGTGAGGTCAGAGGGGTCATACGATGGCCGAAATACATTATAAGTCCATCCCAGAAGTGGAGTGATGAAGAACCCAATGGAAGAACCAGCCATCCAATGAGTACAATACAATGATAAACTCTGCAGATAACTGCAAGAAGATATAGCAGTCCCAGATACATAAGAGTACAATGGCCATGAATATGCATGATACAAAATATGACATGTGTGGTCATCACCACGTACAATATAGATAGCTCAAAATCTCCATAATGAATATATATAAAGGATCATGATCTCCATGAAGGCAGAAGATATATAGTAGATCAAGATCTCCATAATGGCTAGAAATATCTGATATATACTGGAATCAAGTCACGAGAGCTGAAATCTCATGAACACTGTCATGATTAAGGAGGTAGCATATAAGAGATTCCACCAATATGGAAGGTCTTCTACACAAACAGCTATGAGTACATGTCCTACTATGTGAATAGAGGTGTCAAATTCAAACATAGTAATCCATCGTCTGATTACCGGTCATTGATGTATACTGTTAACAGAAACGAGATCACCCACCGATAATGAAAATGGGAATCAAGGTAATAGAGTGAAAACTAACAAGTGTAAATAAATGTGTTGAGGTCAAACACTTGAGAGAATCCATCGATCAGGGGACATTGATGTATTCCCAAAAAACTTTTGATGGCGAGAGAACCTGCCACTGATGAGTGCAAGTCTCAAGGCACTCAAAAATGACTCTAGATTCATATCCCACAATAAATGATATGAAGTTGATGGGATCAAATCCACTGGAAGGAGGGAATTAAGGCATCCCCCATCATCCAACACGAGGTACTCGATCATAAGGTGCATGAACCAGTAACTGGACCGGGAATGGACGACATGCAAAGTCAAGATAACTAACGAATTGCCGATTCAATTTTCAACTTCCTTCAAACAAGAGCATAAAGGAAAATGGTGACTGAATGTAGGAAACATAGACTCAATATACAAAATTGGGACATCTCTGCGACATAGGGGGCATCGACAAAGGCTCCATAGGGACTGGAAGCTTAACCAATCAGTGGAGATAAACTTAGATAAATGAGTACAGCTCCTAAAGTCAAACTATTAACCCAACGATCGAATGTGATATATAGTGCTCTTTTCGAAGGCGACACGACTCGATAGCTGCCAAATATAACATCTTGAAAAAGAGTAAAATCACTTTAAAGTTGTAGACTAGGAGGAGATGAGTGTCAAATGGGTAAACAAACTAGTTCCAAGCAGTGGAACATACCTATGCTCAATTCAAGGACACATGTGTAGGATAGCGACACTCAGGGGAAAGTCCCCTCCCAGTAAAAATAGGGAATATAGCTGCAAAGGATATATAAAATGGCCCTACATGGCTAGACATGAGACAAGCTCAGGCTATATGGCTGACACTCAAAGTCAAGGAAGCCGGCATAAGGCTCAATGAGGCAGGCAAAGCTCACGATAATGCAATTACAACTTGACATAAGGGAGTCCTAGGGAAATAGTCCAGCAAAATAATCAAGAGGAGTATGAGGCTCTTGCGAAATGTCATGGCGATACTATACAACGAACTCCCACACCCTAAATGACAAACTGTCAGCATGGGCACCAAATACAAACAAGGAGCTAACTAGGGTACCCATGTAAGGTCAATCTCTACCATTCATATCATGTCACTTCTAAAACAATGAGAAGGTTCTGTGACAGGATATAATGGGTTCGTACCTAAGGTTATAATGAAATGGTCATAAGGTCATGAAAAATGAAAATGGAGGTGAAATCTAACCTATATGTCAGTTAAAACATCATACCTAAAATCAGCACGAACGGGTCAAAACAATGGTCAAAACGACGCTCAAAACGGTCTCCTAGATCATCATATTAGTCAAAAACGGTCCAAAAGGGTCGGAAATGGTCCAAAACTATAGAAAGGGGATAAAATTTTTCAAAATATTAAAAAATTTCTATAAATAGTAAAAAATTCAAAACATTATATAACATTTGAAATTTTTACCCAATTGAGCTCAGAACTTCAAACGCGAATTCCGGGAGTTTCAGCTGGTGGAATCATTTTTTCTAGGTAACTTCCCATGCCCTGCTCTTTCATTTGCATGTAAATTTTTATAATTTCCATGGTCAAAATTGATTTCTAGGAAAATCTAAGATATGTGCTTTGACCCACGTAGAAATTGAGGATTGTTTTGCATATAGGGCTGGCTATACACCGAAAAATGGCCCAAAGTCGCATACATACGCGGTTGTTTTGCAAACAGTCACGTATGTGGCTACGTTTAAGTTTTTCTAAGACATGTAATGACCGAAATTAAATTAAATGTGCAAGATGGTTCTAGAATGGAGGGAAAGAGAGCATGGGGATGTAGAAGAAGCAGTATGGGGTGATCTAATGGATCAACAAGCTCTTCGTGCATGGGGGCTCTACAAGTTTTGGTGTCTTGGTGGCTTAAGGGCCAAACCAAGACTATTGCAAATGCTAGTAGACTACTGGGATCCTGACTTGGAGTCTTTCCAGATCGACGGGATGTCCCTCACTATAGAGGTGGAGGACATATACTTCATTATAGGATTGTCACGACAGGGGGAAGTGGTGAACCTACATTCTTGTGGGCCTGAAGGTGGCCTCACCATTGATGAGTATATTGCTGTATACTATTATCTAGAAACGGAGAAGGTTTGGAGTCATATCCCAACAAACTCCATATAGGTACTGGGCCTAAAGGCCATACTACTGACACTTGGTAGGATAGTAGGAATATCCTCACTCCACCAGGCCTCGTGGCCCTTGATATTCTATGCAGTGGAGTGCATGAGACCCACAATTTATGATTGGAGCATTGCGTTGTTGAGTAACATGAAGCAACAGCTCAGTGACTACAAGATGGGCAGGGTATGAAACTTCAGCAGTATATTGAGCACGTTCTTCTTTGAGCGTGTTCCGGGACTCAGCCCTAGAGTTGACGCTCCTCTCCATGGGGTTCAAGATCTGGCCCAACAACGTTGGGAAAATACGATGCCCAGACTGGGTGGAGGTAGGGTGTCCAACCTTTATCCAGCTGATTTCTTTCCATGGTGGCAGTGATAGATAGTTTCCATCGATGATTACCCCTATGTGGGGATAGATTTTTCGGGAGATCGTGACATGCCCCTACCACCAGGATCAGCACACGGTGACATTGGTAATGAATCCCAACCCTCTTTTTAAATTTTTTTGAATTATTTAATTTTTTTGTGTTTTTTGATATATAGACTCAAAAGACATGTTTTTGCGTGACAACACATAGTGACATACTATCATATGTATGAATATGTAGGACCACAGTGGCCTGACGGTTTCCCTTGTCATAGATGGAGGGGAAGAGGAGATGACATCATGGGTCTGGATGCAGAGTAGATGCTCCAAAGAATCCATACAAACTTTGTGCGGCTGACACATAGGGTTCCCATGGCACAAGTCGAGGACTTTCCTAAGGCCATGCAATGTGTCCTTCTTCCAAAGACGCATAAAGCCTCTAGTCAAATTGGCAAAATTAACCACGAATCTCTGCAAGAAATTTTCCATGCCTTGCAAACATTGAAGATGTCTAATGTTTCTTGGGGGAGATAATTGAAGTATTGCCTCAACCTTTAAGGGATCAACTCTTATACCCTCCTTGGAGACAACGAACCCTAACAAGCAACCAAAATTCACACAAAAGATGCATTTATGAGGATTTAACCTAACCAAATAATGGTGGCATCTTTCGAACACTAATCTCAAATGTTAGGAATGATGCATTCTCATACGAGAATAAGCAGCAAGGTCATCCAAAAAGACTTCAATAATCAATTTGAGATCATGGAAAATCAAGGTCATAGCCTGCTGAAATGTGGCTCCATCGTTTTTAAGGCCGAAAGGCATCTTCCTATATGCAAACATACCCCAAGGACAAATAAATGCAGTCTTATGTTGGTCCTCGGGTTTGATCTATATCTGATTATATCCAGAAAAGCCATCCGTAAAGGAAAATACCTCGCTTCCCACACACTCATCCAAAATTTGATCAATAAATGGTGTGGGAAAATTATCCTTAGGACATGCACGATTCAAGTCACGGAAATCAGTGCATATACGGATCGCTCCCTACTTCTTAAGAACCAGAATGGGGTTTGAAACCCACTCCATAAAGGGAATGGGATAGATAAAACTGACATTTAACAGCTTTTCTATCTCATCCCTAATCGCGGATGCTTTTCTAGGATTCACCAGAGGCAAGCGTTGTTGAACGGGCTTAGCTTGGGATAAGTTTTAATTTCATGCTCAACAATGCGAGGATCAATACCTGGAATTTCCTCCTATGACCAACCAAATAAATCATGAAACTCTTTGAACAACTCGGTATACTCTTGAATCTCAGCATGGGAACATTCTGCCCCAATATAGACATTCTCAATCTTGTCAAGATCGCGAGAGATATTGATAGGAATGGTAGGAGATATATTTTCCATGCTTCCATCATCCATCGAACCAAGAGAGCTTAATGGAACCATGGGACTACCAATTCTCTCACTATGAATCTCCCTAAATTCCTCATGCTCCAAATGGTCAAGCTCAGGAAGAGAATAAGATCTATGATGTAACTCTTCCCAAGGTGGTTGAACCCCAGACATGGCCTCAATAATAGCTTCATCTAATAGAAAAACACTATCAAGGTAGTCATGTGCATGAGAAGACTCAACTGCCCATGCAGGCAGCACATATGGGTCCTCCTCCTCTGTCAATGAAGAGGAAGGACTAAGATCTATAACACATTCAAGATTTGCTTGATATTCTATCATTGCTACAGGCAACGACACATCCATTTCGATAGGCTTACTCAGATGACTCAATGTAGGAAGAATCCAAGGATCTTCCATATGGGTAGTGCAAAAAGACACCAAACTCAATGAAGACGAAGCCTCACCGAAACTAGACCCGTTCATAAGAACATGTGCAATAAAACTAAAGCTTCCCATAAGGGATGGATACATGCCAACACCCACACTCCCAGTTGTCGGCTGAGAGTTCTCAACAATTGGGATAGAAGCTCCCGATGATGCAGTAACACATGGATTCTTGAATGACGTTTTATCAATAGTAACTATCTTCCCATTAAACGAAAAGCATACAACTTGAAATAGAGAAGAAGCTATGACTTGCATACTATACATCCAATTTCTACCCAGTAACAGATTGTAATCAAGGGGCGCATCAACCACCTCGACCTCAATCACGACGGTCTTCCCTCTCAAATGAGTGAAGGGTCATCCTTACACAATTTGCAAGGAAACTTAACCTTACCTTTAGACTACTTGTCCCCCCCAAACATTGCAGGCATTCTTGTCATTAGGATTGGCATTTTCATTCCTATTCCCACCCTTACGATTATTTTTACCCTTTTTCTTATTACTTCTGAGTTGTTGGTTACCCTTCTGGTCTGATGATTGCATTGAAAGCACATGCATCATTTGGGTGGGTTGAGACGAAGCCATGGCTTTTCCCAAGGTAGATTGGTTGATATACAATTGACTCACTTGTTGCACAACCGAATCTACAGGTTTGGTACTCATACAACCAACAATGCCATCGGCATGTGGTCCAAGTTTGACCTTAGGGTTGAAACTAGAACACGGAGCATTAGGAATGATCTCATATAACAAACTGGATTGAGCATAAATCTAATCAAAGTCCTGCACCCTAAAAATGTCTTGTTCCTCATTCTGAACTCCATATGTAGAAACATCCTTCAATATATAATGTGGTAATGATTTAAGGAACCACTCGAGGAGAAACTCCAGTGGTATGAAGGCTTTAATCAATCTCTTCCATCTACGCCACTCTTGGATATGGTCCGAGATATGCGTGGCTTTGTCTTACCGAAATGTCGACAAGAGTTCCATACCAACGTCGTAACGCATTGGTAGCTGGAAGTGGTTGAGAAAAGTTGTAGCTAGGTCATCGAACAAAACGAATGCCCCCTAGGTAACTCTATATACCATTTCACTACAGGCCCGATGAGGTGCGTTGAAATAGCCTTAAATGGATCAAATCTTCGTGTACGGAATTAGAAGAGAAACAAAGGTGAAATGTAGTAACATGTTCACTAGGATCTTCTCATGGTTTTCCCTCAAATTTGGGAATGTCCGATGGAATCTTATTAGGGACAGCCGTCCAAGCCGGGTCATGAGATACTAGATCATTTGTTAGTCTCGACAAATCAGGTAGATTTAACGTTGTGAGGAAAGGGAGCCTAGGTTGAGCAGGTCAATGCCACCCCCCCTGATAATTTTGGTTCACATAAGATTGACTACCATAACCACCATGGCCATTGACATAATACCCTCCACCTGTTTGACCCGTGTAGGGTGGCATAGAAGCACCATAATATGGTGTACCTTGACTATGTGGGGCTATAAAGCCATAATTTGGAGAGTAAGCAGGTTATTGATACCCGTATCCATAAGGTGAATAAATCTATCCATACTACAATCCATAATATGGTCCATAATAAGTCCCATGATATGTCCCATGAGAAACTCCATAAGTAGGAATATGACCTCCAGAAGTAGGAATACAACCTCCTGAAACAATAGGAGGTACTTGACTCTAAGACATGACTACATGAGTAGCAGCAGTATGAACATGAATCGTAGAAACATTCTGGCCTGAAGGACCACGTGAATGGTGGGGAGGAATAGCATTTGAAGAACTAGGAATAGAGGACGAAGGTACATGTGAAATGATGTAAGTGATATTCCCAATAGTCACTCATCTTGGTTCTGGTATCTGAATAGGACTACTAACATTAGGTCTAGGACTAACATGTGATGTAGCCTCCACCGCCGGGATGGAGGGTGCCATGTGACTCATGTTCCCAAATCTCTCCACATGGAAAGGAATAGGAGTGCCCCTAGGCATAGTGTTAGGTTCAAACTCTGACTCGGCATGTTGTGTCGAATCATGTGCAGGAATACGAGACATGTCATAACTAGTGCTCCCAAGTTCATGATGAGTCTCATCGCCCGGAAACCAATACCGACAACCTATGAATGAGGGATCATACCAAGAGTGTGTAGGTATATAAAGTGAAGGATCATATGTAGGAGTAGGATCTTCTTCCCCAACCTCATGAGGTGGAAAAGGAAACTCAAGAATTTCATCTTCATGATCTCCCGTCGTGTGTGAATCAATGTGAGAAGTAGTCCACCTGGACTGTCTATTTCTCTCTCCCAAAGGAGGAGGAGATGTAGAAGGAGAAAGTCTTGCTAAACGACGAGAATGGTGAAGTTCTGCACCCGAATCCACAATGACTCAAAAAATGAAAAAGACTCTTCTAATTACGCAAGCCCTAAGAAAGCTAGCATGCACAGACCATACACTTATATAATCTAAATCCAATCACAAGCAAACAAGGGTAGGATATGTGAGATCCCGAATGAAGCAGGTATGTCTCACCTAGGAGAGGCTTGAGACTCCCATACACAACAAGCGGAGGTTCCTAACCAATTATTGTGGCCCTCAGCTTCAATGCATATAGCGACTATGCTGTCCGACCCCAACCTGGCCGAGACACCTGCAGAATAACCCCTGTGAAGTACCTGCTCGATAACCTAGGTAAGGAAACTAAGGTCAGCTCAATATAATCAATGCTCAGGCAGACAGTAGCAGGCGGGATTGACCATATGGGCAGGGTAGCAAATCTTGAAAATCTTGAAAGAGCCCCAAGATATGAATACAATCTTGGACATATCTTCGGTGCTACTCAGTTATGACCATGGTTCATCCCCATCATTAACCACTCACACTTCCTCGTGCTTAGCTCCCTTGTAAGAGGAGGATCCTGAGAAACACTAATTATACCAAGGAATTTCACACTCTCACCTAGACAGACACATACATGTTGTTGTTTAGTGGTCTTGGAGAATTTACTCACAATGAACTATTCCAAGACCCTAAAACCTAATCTTGTTGGTGTACCCTATCAAAGAAAATAGTGTAATCTATTTTAATTAAGCGTTGATTTTATTTGGCTTTATTACTCAGAAAAGGTAGATGATCGTGCAACCAATGGTGTTATGACACAACATGAAGTAAAATGCACACCTAACAATCAATGCAAATGCATTGTGTCGAATGAAAAACAGGGCATGCTACTATGTGAAATGCAAAATTTTCTTCAAATGAAAAATTCAATCATTCCTATATGAAACCCTGACTAATACTTCTCTAAGCAAACCTAGTGCAAGTACCATGCAAAATGCAAAGTGCAATGATGCATAATGATGCAAAGAATCAAATATTTTTGGATCTTTTGAATAAAAATGAGATAATAAAGAAAAAGGACGACTCTACCACCCTCAGAATCTGGAAGCACAATCAAATAACACTCGCGCAAAGCACTAAGGTAAATGAGACCTAATGCACTAATCCCAAAACAAAAAACAAAACTGCAATGACAAGAACATTCTTAAAAAAAATTACACTAAAAAGCATCTCTAGTCAGAAACAGAGGTGTATACAGACTCTAGAAGCATCAAAGGAGACTCAACAATCATCAAAACTCACCCAGCAACATGAAATCTTCCTCTAAAAGGAAAAATTCAGGGCATATGTGACTGTGTGTAGAAAATCCGCATATGTACACAGATATCCCAGTCAAAACCGTGTGTACATGCGACTGTGAGGCAGAAACTCACGTACACGAAGAAAAAGAGATAAAAAAGAAGGCAAATAGATAAGTTGAGACAAAATTCACACCTATCAGAGACTACCAGTCAAACATGCCCCTAGACCCGACTCAGAAATAGAGAAATCAGAGCAATTCAAGAACATTGAATGCCGATAAAAACCCCCAAAGGAAAATGACTAGGAACTCCCCAGCAGAGCTACCAATTAAGTTACGGAGAGAAATTCCTATGGCTTGGGGTACCACAACAGACAAATTGACTCCAGAAATCAATCATTTCCTATATGCAAGAGAAACTAAATATATAACACTAAAGGATCTCAATTCGTACCTTATTTCGGACGATTGATGTAGATCCCCATTGAGCTTTCCAACTCCAGTTTGTATTGATAAATTGCTTCCTCAACATTCAACAGACAAGACAAGCATGCTATATATCATTGTGCTAGACCTACTATAGCATATATAATCAATAACATATAAGAATTTGAAATCATCCATGGATTAAATATTCATTTAAAAACACATTATTGGACAAGAAAAGATATTTCTATTAATATAAAACAGAGATTACAATAGTGACAACCTCTATCGGCACGTCTGTGAATCAGAGAAACTGAGTCCCTCACTTGGGCCTCCACCACTTCAATCCTCCATCTCTTGATAGCAAGCTCACAAGAAAAAGGAAATCTTGGGAAGAACTCAAAATTTTTCTAAGGAACAAAGGGATGCAGACTCAAGTATAAGCTCTAGCAACAATGGACTATAGTTTTCTTGCTCTTCAATTCCTCCTCCTTCAATGTATCCAAAGGGTTCCTTATATAGCTCTTCAATGGGGTAATGAAAGGTTGAATCCGAGCGATCTCAAGGCATATAGAAGTCCAAGAGACAAGTGAGTCAGATCCACATCAAGGAAAACTCCAAAATAATTTGGTCTTTTGCACAGATCCCGATGTACACGGGTTTAAGGGTGAAATCCACGTATATACGCGAGAAAGGGATTAAAAGTCACGTATGGCAATTATTGCATATTTTTAGGGATGATATTGGAAACATCAAAGGTAGAAAAATGGTCCATGGAGTCTAAAGAGTCTGCAGAGGGACACGGCAGGCCATAAAGGTGTAATTCACCATGTGTGGTAAAATCAACTGTAATAGTCCATATTCAATGCGCCCAATGTACCACCTAGATTCAATGAATTATTTGACACACAAGCACACAAAGTATGGATGGCCCCCCCATTCCCACACAATATTTAGAGCACTTGCTTTTCTTGGTGCAACCAATAAATGCAGGATTAGTATAGATCAAAGTACTTCCTACTTAGCGAAGAGAACAATTTTTTATAAGGACGAAAACTCTAGCAAACAATGTTATATAAATAGTATATCAGGCCCAAATTACAAAATCACCATGAACTTTCCTCTTCAACGAGTTTTTCCAAGAAAATAAATACCTGACTGTATGACCAACAAACTTAGAATTTTGGACAACCTTCTTCAATCTTCACTGAAGCAGTAAAATCGGGTTAAAATCAAGTAGAGGACATGAACAAGCTATGGAAGAAATATTTTTTTCCTTAGCTCTCAAAAATCAATGAAAATAAAAAAATGAATAAATGGGGGGGGAGAGGGCCTGTTTAAATAGCATAGGTGGCTGCCTTAAGCAGCCCCGAAAGGCCACCCTAAGGGTTGGCCCATGTGGCAGTCAAGGGATAGCCACTAAAGGTTGGTGTTTGGGGTAGTCAAAGGCTGCCCCTTTCCACCACCCTAATTGGTCAACTCCACCGCCCTAATCAACTCAAGCTACTCCCCAAATTTCCACCATAAGAAACTGAAGTTGCTCCCCAGATTGTTGCCCTAAGTTTCTGAGAGTGATTTAAGCAATACCAAGTCGAGTCACAAACTCTTATGATTTGATAATGGGAGAATTTGAACCCAGAAATCAAGATATGAAGAGGAACAAAAAATATCAACTGGAAAGCAATTATCCAAAATTATTTGATGAAAATTTACAGGAACTTGTCAACATTACATATCCTTGGATACTTGTATATAACATTGACTTAGATGGAATTTTATTTCCAAGCAATTTTTTTCCGCCTCAATATCCCTAATATTAATCTAAAAAAAAGAACTTTTTCAATGACTCTGACTCAAATTAAAATAATAAGCTATTTGTCTTTACAAGTAATATAAGAATCTTGCCTTATGTATATCTTTGCACTCATTAGCATCTTTGTGCTACTTATCATCATTACCTTCAAAATCCAAAGACAAAGCCATGGTTACTCCTGGAATTTAAGGTACAAAAGGATTAATAATCTAACAACAAAACTTATAGACCATCAATATAAAAGAAATAATAAAATCCCTAGTCATAAGCATCTTGTGAGGTGTTTTCAAGCCAAACTGGATATGGTGTTCCTTCAAGAGGTTAAGTCTGCCAGCTTTGAATTAAAATTTAAGATGTCATAAGAATTACTACTAGAATGGTCCATTTTGGGCTACAGGTCATGAGTAGGGGGGAGGAGGTGTAGTTTTGGCTATCTCTCACTCTCTTCAGATATTTGCAGTGGATCATGGGTTAGACCTTAATAATAGTTGTGTATGGGTAACACTGCTGCTGAGAGACAAACTAGTTGGTTGTTGTTCATTTTATGCACATAATTCTAGTTCTGATAGGTGCACTCCATGGAATGTGCTCGCCTCTTTTCTCCTGGCTAATAAATAGGTTTTGGGAAGGGATTTTAATATTGGCAAATGGATTGGGAATAGAGAACACAATATGCTTCTGTTAATTCTGGAACAGAAAAGCAGTCTTGGTGCAGGTGCAAAGCGTCCTTTCAGGATTTTAATCTTAATTGGGAGAAGAATGGATTGCATTGCAAAGGATGGTTCATTTGACGCAACATGTGCCAAGGAAAAGAGAGGCTACAGACCAGATTGGACAGATTTTATGGCCCAATGAGGGTGTAGGCCAGATTGGCCATATTTTTAAGGCAAGCCACAAGAAATACATGTGGTTTTAAATATAGTTGATTCTAAGTTCTAACCATAAACCTATCACCACTTCCATCTCCTAACTTTTTTTCGATTCGTTGAATTTTGTTTCCATTTCTTTTAGTGCATCGAATTTTCTAGGCATGAATTCAGCTTCATGTTTAGTAAAATCCAGATCTGGAAATTTGGCATTAAAAGTATTATTTATGCTTTAAATTATTGATGTGCTTGTTTGAGCCTAGAGATTCTTTTTTCATGGTGTCAACTTTAGGATGAGTTGTTTCAAGATAGGATAGTTTTACTTTTAAAGCTTCTTAAAGGGTGTTTTTAGGTTTTCCCATATAACTTGAAAAAGACACATGAAATGCACCAGATTGATTGTAGCCATGAATTTTATTTTTTTTCAAATTCAAGCATGGATGATGTTGTCTTTCCCATTAAACCACAACCCCATTGATAAAATCAGAGGAAATTTTGGTATAAACCACTATGGAATCCCCATTCAACTCACCCACAATGTTTATCATGTTTTATTTGATTTGAACTATAACTATTTTCTTTTGATGGGATTCATAAACACCTGCTGACTGTTTCTACAATGAATTTGGATGAATGCTTGATGGTAAGAATGCAGGAGATGTACTTGGATTACCATTTCACTTTGGAGCAAGAAGTGGGCTCTTCTAATGGACAAGAAAACAACATGTCTATAACAAAGAGTTACCACCTTTGCATCCATTGATGGCATAGATAAACTTTAATGCAGCAAAGGGCTTCAATTATTCCTCGGAGATTTGAGTGACATGGATATTTTTATTGTGGTTGGTTTGCATTATCTCATTATTTTTTTTGGAGTTTACTTCTTTCACGGGTATGGCGATTCCAAGAGACCACATTGATTAGATTAGAAATACAAAAATTTTCCCTTCATAATCCTCTTGCAAAAGATTTTCACCAGCGGTGAAACACATACCTGTTGAATTGTACGTGTAGTTTGTTTCTGGGAAGAGTGGTCATAATCTCTAGAACCACACTATCTAATGAGAGAAGAACCAATTTGCTTCTTAACCATTTAAAATATAACCTAGAATAAGGACGAGGGTTAGCTATCTCAGATTCTTTCTTTTGACATCACTCAGAAGAGGAGATAACTCCACCCCCATGAGATTTTTAATCCAACATAAACAATTCTGCAACAACCAAAATTAGAATATGTAGGGAACACACAGATTTAGAGAGAATAACTACATACACCATAGATATATACAATGATTTTCCACATGAACTGTCCATAGAAGAATCCACAGGCCTACTTGTGAAGAAAAGAGATCTCCAAAATCCATCATTCATATGTCAAAAGAAAGAGCCTAATATACAATGTAAACTCTCCACATTAGTGATATGGTAGTGCTTTGATAGTAAGCGAATGTTGCTTGCAAAGAAGTGAAATGACCTTGAATTTTGCAATGAAGTATCATGAAGAGCGTCCATAGTGACTTTGAAAGCAAGAGATCTTTATTTTTTGAAGGTTCTTAGTTGTTTTACTTTTGGGTATCCGATCTCATTGAAACTTGTGTAATCTAGCTAATAAGAATTGTTGTCCATTAAAGCTTGAAGGAATTGAGATCTTTAGAAACTTACCAACAATACATCCACATAATACATATTACATTGTAACACGCATTTTTATGGCATTCCTATGTACTGTCAGGGTAATTGCTAGTTTAACTTGCCGATGGACATTTCTTTTGTTTTAAAAGACAGTTTCGTCACTATAGCGACTCCAAGCCATAGCAAGTTCTGACGAACTTGCTATACTAGCGACGGACATTTTCGTCGCTAGTATAGCAAGTTTGTCAAAACTTGCTATGGCTTGGCATCGCTATAGCGACGGCTCGTCGTCACTACACCAACAAGTTTTCGTCACAACATCATTTTTTTATTTAAATATTGAACTCCGTTGCTCTAGCGATGAACACTTCGTCCCTACACCAACGATGTTTCGTCGCAACACTCATTTTTTTTTTTGCAATATTGCATACTTTCGTCGCTATAACGACGAAGTTTCGTCGCAACTTTTTTGTTATTTTCATCGTCACATTTTGGCATTATCGTCACTATAAAGACAAACTAAGGTGGTTGGTTGCTGAATTTTCATCGCAGTAGTGATGCAATTTCATCAAAATGGGTGTGTGCAAGAAGTTGAGGGACCCTTTAGATGTAATGGTGGAGTGAAGTCATTCACTCTTGATCCAAAAAAAAAGAAATCATCCCAAGCAACACCGAACCTGCCAAGCCTAGTCCCAAGGTTGGCAATAGTCATGCCAACTAGGATAGTAAACAAAATCGCGCCTCCATTTTAGTCAAGCTAATCGTGTGCGCAATTTTTTTTACTAAAACGGAGGCGCGATTTTGAAAACCTATTTTTTATTTTAAATCGGCCAAGGTCGTCTTTTTCTCATTTTCCGCGCGGCTATTGGATGAACAAAGATGAAAACTTGACTGTGCATACGCGATTTTGGGTGTGCTTGAGCCCCCCATCTCCACCTTTGGTTAAACCTCCCTTTGTGAGGTATTTTCTTCAATTTTTTTCATGTTTTTTTCATGTTTTTTTCATTTTCTTCATCAATTTATTTTCCTTAGATTGAAAAATTAAACCATATTAATTTAAATTATGGCCAATTGAAACAAAAAACCAATGGAATTTCCCAATTGAAACAAAAACCCGATGTAATTGGCCAATGGAAACAAGAACCCCAATGTAATTGGCCAATTGAAACCACTTCCTCAATTTAATGATAAAAATGAAATAATTTTGATTATTTAACAAAATTCCCATGCCCAATGGAAACCAAAACCCCAATTAACTCAGAAAACAAATGAATATATTGGGATTTTTTCTTTGTCATGTTTTTTTTTTACATTTTGTACACTCTAATGTTGAGTCTTTAAGTTGTGTATTTTATATAGTTGGCTGTGATATGATCCAAACCATCCCATTGTATCTATGATAACAATTATTGATGTAGGAATTGACAAGTGGCCTCATCTAAATTAATTACCCTTCCTTTATCATAGAAATATAGTCACCCTCATTAACAATAGCTACCATAACCATTGAATATCACCCTCATCAAAATGATAATAATATTCATTATTAATAAATGGATTAGAAATTGATTACCAAATTCATTCAACAATAGCCCCTCTCATTAACAATAAATAGCTTATGAATAGACTAACACTCTAACAATGTGATCCATAACTAGAATAGAGACTAACTACTAGTCTCATCCATATTACAATTCCCTTCATTAACAATAATTAAAACATGAAATAAGGATCCTCACAAGGATCCTTGTGAATCCATACCAAAATCCACAAATAAACACCTTATAATTTTGATGAAACTTCTCGAAGTTGCTCTTCCAAGAACATCAATAAACACCTTATAGTTTTGATAAAACTTCCCAATCCAAGTGTCAAAATAAGGTATAGTTCAGCTTCCCATGCTTTTAACAAATATTTCGTCTTGAATGAAGGGTACTTTTTGGTTAAGGTCAAGACAACAAAGTTCAACAATAGACTCTATGAACGTGAAGATACATAGGTAGGTTGATGTATTTGATTAAACATGCCAATCACATACTAGATCATACATGATATTTAATCCAGTGGAACCCTTGCAACCATCGAATCCATAAAGTTCTGCTACATAGCCTTTGGAGTCCAAAAAACATCACACTACAACAAATAATTACATATCTAACAAAATTGTTGCCTATACTGGTATTTTATTCATCAACAACACATTATGCCACCTATTCTTTACTGTAAAATTCAAGATCAATGTTTAAATTTACATGATAGATTTAGTTTATATGTCAATAGTTATATAGTTTTCAGTTCTTAGATATGTCATTATATCATGTGTTTATATTTCTAATGATATTTTATTTGTATTTATGATTGCAATGGCTACTATGGATCGTAACAATGTGGAGATACTGAGGTTCATTGGCCATTTGAGAGAGATTGGTTCAGCTTGGAGGGGTGGAGATGAGATTCGCCGCTCCCTATCAGATTCATTTTTATCTATTGTTGATATGATCGCAAGATCGAATGATGCGTTGTATAGCATCGCATCTTACAGGGAGAGAAAAAGGCAACAATATGCTGATGGCTTGAGTTACAATGAGGTAAAAAAGTTGAAAATAACAAAACAAGCCATCTATTCATTATTTAGACTGCTTGGGACGGATAACATCCCAGAGATCAATAGGCCACATATTTCTATTGAGTGGTGCACTTTTCCACCCATCAGAGACAACTGGATGGATAGGTGGTACATGGTTTTTGACATTCCCCCTCACAACAATAGGGAAGTATCGATGTACTTCCTCCAAAAATTGTATGCAGAGTTTGTGATGGGGAAACATGTCAACTATTTTGACATGTTGGGCTTCCAGGGAGTTGGTAGGGGAATGCCCCAACATCGAACTCATTCTAGGCATAGAGATGCCAATCCACAGATACCTGCACCCCGTTCCCAGCTACCGAGGGCAGACATCCCTCCTGCACATGACATGGTTTCCCAGACACAGGATCCATTTTTTACTCTACCTGAGATGTTCTCTTGACACACAGCCACTATTGACTAGAGAGCGCCCTCTTCCTCTGGTGGTGGAGGGACATCTGTTGGTGGGGATAGACTGACATCCCATGTGCCTCAGAGTGAGCCGCATGTCTGGACATCGTGTGGGGGACCATGTTATGGTCCTGGACCAAGACATGGTACTAGTACGATGAATGGTGGTCAGGTAAGGAATTTGTTTTAAAAATTTGTTATTGAACTCATTTTTTAATTTGTCCGTACTATATCTAACATATTAAAAGATTCGTAATATATATGCAATATTTACTCTTGCAGGAGTTTGATGCCTCTCACGGGGGTGGTACTGCACTCGGTGTGGTTGTACCCGAGACCCAAAGAACCAAAGTTGAGGTAATATTTAGACACTTCTCATTTTATTATTACATGTATAATTTTGTTAATGCATGTGTTAGTCTTGATTAATTTATTAAAATGTCTAATATTTACAATTTTTGAAGTTGCAGGAACCCCACTTGGAACATGATGCTGAAGATGAAGATATCAACAACATAGTCCAAGGTGGAATTTATGACTACTTAAATAATGTAAGTACATGGGTTATGATTTAATCTTGTTCGAATTATTTAAATTTCTTACTGTACACTCCTTTATAGAGATCGCTAATGTAAATATAATTTTTAAACTTGCAGATGCTAGAGGCATCTGAAGAGGAGCACGAAATTGATGGAAGCGGTTACTCCCGTGGTGGAGATATGTCCCAGCAAGGGGTAAGTATATTACAACATGTTATTTTTTCAGTACATATTATTCCATCCATTCAAATCCATGTCTAACTATGGTAACACTTTATGAATGCAGACGTCATCACAGATCCCTGCACCACCTCTTTGGTATGGATCTCCCTGTAGTCGAAACACAGATAAGGGCTTGTTTACACAAGATGAGGTCCCTCTTCCTTGAACATAGTGGCTGTGCATGAGGATCAACCTACTCATCCCACGGTAATGTACACACTTCCAATGGCAATTGTTAGTTAGTTATGTATTCACTTCACAAGTGGTTTTTCTTAATGTTATTTTTGCATGTTTATAGCATCAGGATGTAGAGTCATCCATGCCAGACCTTAGTGGGATTGTCAATGTCACTATCAATGCCGCATCTACAATAGGGATAAGTCATAGTGAGGTACATCTACTTGAATATTTGTAATTGTAAATTTCATTTGTATTGTTTTTGGACATGCACGATGTCTAACTATTTAATCATTTGGTGAATGTAGCCATGCCTTGGTCCATTAGTGCATGCAACTGAGGTTGATGTTCAACCTATGGCTCCTCTTACTACTGAAGAGCACCAGCCTCATCTCCTAGAAATGGTTTTTTTGGTGAAATGTTCATTTTTTACATAATTGATTAATACTTTCTCATTCATGTACATGTTGATAATTCTTGAGATAATTGACATATTTTTTTTTATTCACAGAGAAGCATGGCAATGAGGCTCGCTGCAAGGTCGAGTACAGCAGAGGCACCTACACCCTTGACACCACAGGCACCTATACCCATGACGGATGCAGTGAGTCTTTGTTTTATTTACAATTGAGTCATATTTTAAATTTTCAAACTTTGTTATTGATGGACAGTACTAGCTCAATTACTTAATCAAGAAATATTGTCATTGATTTGCAGTCGCTAGAGATGCAAAGTGGTCATAGACGGAGCCAAAGAGCATCAAGGTATGGGAAAAACAAGATAAAGTTAGAATTTTGATGTGTTAGTCCAGGACAAATATATATTTTTATGTACAGTCCGGAGTTAGAGTATAAAGGCGCGGTCTAGGATAGATGTACTTTTGTTTGCACATGTACATCAAATATGTTTTTGATACATGTACATTGACAAGCCATAGATCTAGGCCTTATATTTTTGTATTATAACTTTCATAGTATAAAAAATATTTCATATCAAGGCTCTTGAGATATTCATGGTTTAGTCTTTTAAGTGTCATTATACATGTGTGGCAAAGAATGTTTCTATGTGTAATGTTCCCCATTTTTATAGATTTTACGATTGTATGGAGATATCAGTTATAAATTTGAGAACAATGCACAATTACAATAAATTACGTAACGACAAAAATGTACATTTTAATTGTTTTTTACCACAATCCAATTGCATATACACTGTTATATTAACAATGTCAAATTGTATTCCAAAAGATGGAACATAGGTCTAATACACATTTAAGCACCCAACACAGCTAAGCAACTGATCCAACTTGGTGGAATACAAAAGCACCTTACCCACATAACAACCTAACAAATGTTTAAAGGATGCACGAAGTTGACACAATTAAATGATGCACCAGTGTGGTCTACATAAATAAAATTATTTTTTGGCATGATGTCTTTCATCTAACGAGTACATGGGATACACATCAAACCTAAAAGTATTCGAGTATTATAAGGTTGATTCAAAATAATGGTTATGACTATATACTACACATTATGTATGTCCTGCGCATTATTTTATCATTTTGTTAATGTACATGGCCTTTCATGAATGGCCTCGAGTAACAACTTTGAAAGAGATGAAAGTTATGTGTGATTAATGTACATGGCATTTTCGAAGCATTCGTAGCGTGAAGATATATATATTTTGTAATAATGGCGTAATAGAATGGCCACTTGTTTCTAAACATAAACATGTTCCATTACATGGTTACTGACTTAATGGCATTGTCTCCTCCTGCATTTCATCGTACAAATGCTCGCATCTCTTATATGAGGGGAAGATCTAAAATCACCTTCAAGTTGACCTTTATGTGCAAAAATTTCACATTCACTTACTGAGCAAAACCCTAGTTTCCAAAATTGACAAAAAAAATGATCCCTTGTCCATGGACCCAGAGTAGAGGGCCACTCTAGCACTCTCACGATGTATTGAATCCAATGGATCTGATGGTTCATCGATCCAAGCAATGGTCATCAATCTATGGAAAGTTGAATACCACCTCCCACAGGCTTTTAGGGACACCCATTGAATCCCTAACCAGGGCATAGAGTGGAAACCGTGCATCAAAAAGGGATTTCAGTGGGTCGTGCAAGCGTGTTTAGGCAAGTTCCATGTGGGAATGCTAGCCACACATTCACGGTCAAGGAATTTGCAAAGCCGACCCATATGTGCAGAAATTGGACATTCACTTACTGAGCAAAACCATAGTTCCCAAAATTGACAAAAAAAAATGATCCCTTGTCCATGGACCTAGAGTAGAGGTCCACTCTAGCACTATCGTGATGTACTAAATCCAATCGAGCTGACGGTTCATCGATCCAAGCAACTGTCATCAATCTATGGAATGTTGAATCCCACCTCCCACAGGCTTTTAGGGACACCCATTGAATCCCTAACTGGGGCATAGAGTGGAAACTGTGCATCAAAAAGGGATTTTAGTGGGTCATGCAAGCATTTTTAGGTAGGTTCCATGTGGGAATTCTAGCCACACATTCATGGTCAAGGAATTTGCAAAGCCGACCCATATGTGCAGAAATTGGACATTCACTTACTGAGAAAAACCCTGGTTTCCAAAATTTACCAAAATAATGGTCTCTTGTCCAATATGGAATAAAATTAGAGGGCCACCCTAGCACTATCTCGATGTCTGAAATCCAATGGAGCTGACGGTTTGTTGATCCAAGCAATGGTCATGATTCTATGGCACGTTGAATCCCACCTCCTCCAGAATTTTAGGGACACCTGTTGAATCCCTACCCGGGGCATATAATGGAAATCGTACATCAAAAAGGACTTCCGGTGCTTTGTGAAATATTTTTTAGGCATGTATTATGTGGTAACGCTATCCACACCTTCACGGTCGAGTAATATGCGAATTTAACCCCGATGTGCAAAAATTTTACATTCACTTACTAAACAAAACCCTAGTTTCCAAAATTGACAAAAATAATGGTCTCTTCTCCATGGAACCAGATTAGAGGGCCACCCTAGCACTATCTCGATGTCCTAAATCCAACGGAGCTGACGGTTTATTGATCCGAGCAACGGTCATGATTCAGTGGCACGTTGAATCCCACCTCCTATAGGCTTTCAGGGACACCTCTTGAATCCCTACCTAGGGCATAGAATGGAAAACGTGTATCAAAAAGGGCTATCGATGGGTTGTACAAGCATGTTTAGGCATGTGTTATGTGGGAACGCTAGCTACACCTTCACGGTCGAGAAATATGCGAATTTGACCCCTATGTGCAAAAATTTCACGTTCACATAATAAGCAAAACCCTAGTTTCAAAAATTGACCAAAATAATAGTCTCTTCTCCATGGAACCAGATTAGAGGTCCCCCCTAGCACTATCCAGATGTCCTAAATCCAACAGAGCTGACGGTTCATCGATTCGAGCAACGGTCATGATTCTATGGCACGTTGAATCCCACCTCCCACAGGCTTTCAAGGACACCTGTTGAATCCCTACCCGGGGCATAGAATGGAAGTTGCACATCAAAAAGGGATTTCAATGGGTTGTATAAGAGTGTTTAGGCATGTGTTATGTGGGAATGCTAGCCACACCTTCATGGTCAAGCAGTATGCGAATTTTACCCCCATGTGCAAAAAATTTCACGTTCACATACTAAGCAAAACCCTAGTTTCAAAAATTGACCAAAATAATGGTCTCTTCTCCATGGAACTAGATTAGAGGGCCACCCTAGCACTATCTCGATGTCCTGAATCCAATGGAGCTGATGGTTCAACGATCTGAGCAACGGTCATGATTCTGTGGCACGTTGAATCCCACCTCTTACAGGCTTTCAGGGACACCTGTTGAATCCCTACCCGGGGCATAGAATGGAAACCGTGTATCAAAAAGGGCTTCCGATGGGTTGTACAAGTGTGTTTAGGCATGTGTTATGTGGGAATGCTAGCCACACCTTCAAGGTCGAGCAATATGTGAATTTGACCCCCATGTGCAAAAATTTCACGTTCACATACTGAGCAAAACCCTAGTTTCCAAAATTGACCAAGATAATGGTCTCTTCTCCATGGAACCAGATTAAAGGGCCACCTAGAACTATCCCGATGTCCTGAATCCAATGAAGTTGACAGTTCATCGATCCGAGCAACGGTCATGATTCTGTGGCACGTTGAATCCCACCTCCTACAGGCTTTCAGGGACACCTGTTGAATCCCTGCCCGGGGCATATAATGCAAAACCGTGCATCAAAAAGGGCTTCCGGTGGGTAGTACAAGTGTGTTTAGGCATTTTTTATGTGGGAACGCTAGCCACACCTTCACGGTCCAGCAATATGCGAATTTCACCCCCATGTGCAAAAATTTCACGTTCACATACTAAGCAAAACCCTAGTTTCCAAAATTGACCAAAATAATGGTCTCTTCTCCATGGAACAAGATTATAGGGCCACCCTATCACTATCCCAATGTCTTGAATCCATCGAAACTGACGGTTCGACGATCTGAGCAACGGTCATGATTTTGTGGCACGTTGATTCCCACCTCCTACAGGCTTTCAGGGACACCTGTTGAATCCCTACCGGGGGCATAGAATGGAAACCGCGTATCAAAAAGGGCTTCCAGTGGGTTGTACAAGCGTGTTTAGGCATGTGTTATGTGGGAATGCCAGACACACCTTCACGGTTGAGCAATATGCGAATTTGACCCCCATGTGCAAAAATTTCACGTTCACATACTAAGCAAAACCCTAGTTTCCAAAATGGACCAAAATAATGGTCTCTTCTCCATGGAACCAGATTAGAGGGCCACCCTAACACTATCCCGATGTCCTGAATCCAATGGAACTGACGGTTCATCGATCCAAGCAATAGTCATGATTCTGTGGCACGTTGAATTCCACCTACTACAGGCTTTTAAGGACACCTGTTGAATCCCTACCCAAGGCATAGAATGGAAACTGAGAGCTTTCAGTGGGTCGTGCAAGCGTTTTTAGGAATGTGTTATGTGGGAACGCTAGCCACACCTTCACGGTCAAGCAATATGCGAATTTGACCCCCATGTGCAAAAATTTCATGTTCACATACTGAGCAAAACCCTAGTTTCCAAAATTGACCAAAATAATGGTCTCTTCTCCATGGAGCCATATTAGAGGGCCACCCTAGCACTATCCCGATGTCTTGAATCCAACAGAGCTGACGGTTTGTCGATCCAAGCAACGGTCATGATTATGTGGCACGTTGAATCCCACCTCCTACAGGCTTTCAGGGACACCTGCCGAATCCCTACCCGGGGCATAGAATGGAAACCGTGCATAAAAAAGGGCTTCTGGTGGGTCATGCAAGCGTGTTTAGGCATGTGTTATGTGGGAACACTTGAAAAGTGCATAGAACTGATTATTACATATTATAATTTAGTATTTAATTACAATAAGAAATTGCTTACATTGAACTCTAGCCTTTTTAGAAAACTAAAATGATCCAAATCAACAGATCACATCAAATAAATTAGGTTCATGTAATATTAAATGTCTCCATTAAATCCCAATTATGTTTCCATCATTATAATTCAATATCCAATGACATTCACTCCCATTCTTGAAAATCCAGAAAACATTCCAATCATAATCATGTGTCTATAGGAAAAATCTTTGTTAGGAGGCAATATGGGATGTAAATCACCAAATTTAAACCATAATACAATGTATTGCATTGAAACCAACTAATAAATACCCAAGGTATATAACATTTTGATGTTACTTTGCACTTGCATCATAACAACGTACTAGGTATCATATACTTGCAAACACAAATGTCAAGTGGGATTTCAAATGTATGGTGTAAAAGTGTTTACTCGATTGAAACACATTAATATTTTCGATATACAAACATGAATAATGACCATAACTAAACTATGTGACCATGATGATGATGTTCATTATGTTGATGGTGATGATGATTATGAGGATGATGATGATGAATGATGATGATGTTCATGATGTTGATGGTGATGATGATGAGGATGTTGATTATGATGATGATGATGTTCATGATGTTGATGGTGATGATGATGAGGATGATGATGAGGATGATGATGATGATGATGTTCATGACGTTGATGGTGATGATGGTGATGAGGATGATGAGGATGATGATTATGTTCATGATGTTGATGATGAGGATGATGATGATGATGTTGATGATGTTGATGGTGATGATGATGAGGATGATGATGATGATGTTCACAATTTTGATGGCGATGATGAATGATGATGATGATGATGAAGGTGATGATGATGATGATGATGATGATGATGATGATGATGATGTTCATGATGTTGATGGTGATGATGATGACGAGGATGATGATGACGAGGATGATGATGAGGATGATGTTGATGATGTTGATGATGTTGATGGTGATGATGATGAAGATGATGATGATGATGTTCATGATGTTGATGGCGATGATGAATGATGATGATGATGATGATGAATGATCATCATCATCATCATCATGAAGGTGATGATGATGATGAGGATGAGGATGATGATGTTCATGATGATGTTCATGGAGTCCAAAGTTTTAAGTTTATCCTTGAGTCATACATTTCATGTTTTAATTTATTTCCGTTAGATAATAAATAATCTATTCTTTCCTCTTAAAATAATGTTTGAATAAATTCCAATTAATTATTTGTTTCCATTATTTGTTACTTAGTACACATGCTAAGGGGTATATTTGATTGCTTTAGTTTATTGTTTAGTCACATTTTTCAACTCTCATATCTATAGTCAATCAGAATAGA
>LPNX010623180.1:0-85000 GCA_001517045.1 Pseudotsuga menziesii | reverse complement strand
ACTAAAGTGCAACATACATCAAGAGGGGTGGGAAGGCCAGTCAGGAATGTTTGGCATGTGGTTGACAAAGATCGATCTTGTTCCTATAGTTGTAGCACAGTACAAAAAACACATGGATTTCATTCAGTTTGAAGCTCAAACAACCCCCTATTTGAAATATGGACGCAGAAACTTGCTTGCTTTTGTATCCCTTGTAGCAGTGGTGAATGGGATGAATGTGAATGCATGGAGTGGGTTGATGATTGGGATCGTGTGTCACTTGCAGTAGACCCACATGTATTCAGTGAAACAGCCAACTTAGAGGATGGTCGGTCAGTGATTTCGATAGACTACGACCATATCTTTGATATTGTAGAACCAAGAGACATATATGCAGTTGTTTCCCTAAAAGACAATGAATGGGGCACAGGTTATTGGTTGGAATGATGCATTCAAGGCAAGAAAAACCTAAACGGATCATTGATTTTTTTATGAAGGAAATGAATTTCCTATTGGCTCGATGGTGGTTGAGGGTGAATATCTTACACTAGATGGGAAATCAAGAAGAACTAGTGAGCATGTATTCATGGATTACAGACCAGGTTCTGTTGTCTATCACTTCACAAACTTGATTGTTGGCATGAACATCCATCTACAAACAATGTCAAACAAGAAATGAACCAAGGTACATTACTTCTTGCCTCATTCAAAGCATGAGATATTGAGTTAGGAAATTAGCAACAGAGATGATCTATATGGCTATATTGAATGAGATTGGTTAATTACATTTACACTCCACTTGGGTGAAACCCTAGTTTGCATAATCTGGCCTAGAGGCATTCTTCATCCTGCAAAGTTGGGGGGGAGGCCACCTTCACCATAATCCCATGCCACGATGCCAACAGAACTGATGGTTCATCCATCGAATCGTCGGTCAATGTTCTATGGCAAGTTGCAGTAGGCCTGCAAAATCCATTCAGGGATGCCTAGGCCAATTCAAGGTCAGGGTCCCCATACCAAACCGGGCAGCGATTTCCAACTCCATCGACTCCTGAAGGTGTGCTTGGGCATGGGATCCATGGGCACGCCACCCTCAGCCACTCGACATAGGGTTCTGAAGGGTTGGTACACTGTTGCGAGGGTTACATGGACCCGACTGGGAAAGAACCCTAGTCTTCAAAATCTGGCCTGGAGGAATGCCCAGGCTATGCGGAGTCGGGTGGGAGGAGACCCTAGCCATAATTTTGTTCCACGATACCAATGGAACTAATGTTTCATCCATTGGATCCCCAGTCAACATTCTATGGTGAGTTGCAGTAGGCCTGCAAAAGGCGTTCATAAGCACCTGGCCAATTCAATGTCGGGGTTCGAAAAGCAAACTAGGCAGAGATTTTCAATTTGGTTAGCTCCTATAGGTTTTTTTGGCATGGCTTCCATGGAAAATCCACCCTCGGCCACTCAAAATAGGGTTTTGCAGGGATGGTGCACCGTTGCTAGGGTTGCATGGACCCCATTTTCATGCGACTTTCAACTTGACATAACTTGACAACCGGAGGTCATATCGACGAGACGTCAAATCCGTTAGTCTCCTGGAATTACATTACCTCTATTGGGCCCTTTCCATGGTGTTTTCATGTCTCGGTGAGTTCATTGTGCATCAATTTGATAAACTAGGGTTTTGCTCAGTTTCCTTCAATGAAACTCTCGCATTGGTGGGTCAAATCGAAAAAAACCTCCATCATGCCAGTCTTGGTAGTGTTTCCATATTGGCTTTGTCCATACAAACTTTTTAAAGCCAACAACATGCAATCTTGCTGCTCTGTTTGTTTTTTTTCTCTCGAATCGAGAGTGACCAATTGTCCTTGAACGACATTTTCATGCGACTTTCAACTCGACATAACTCGACAATCAAAGGTACGATATACGATCCATTGACTCTATTGGTATTGTGGAATTCCATTACCTCTATTGGGCCCTCTACACCATGTTTGCATGGCCCATTGAGTTCATTTTGCATCAGTTTCGTAAACTTGGGTTTTGCTTAGTTTCCTTCAATCCATCTCTCGCATTGGAGGGTCAACTCTGAAAAACCCTCCACTATGCTAGTCTTCGTATTGTTTCCATATCGGCATCAGCCATACACACTTGTTAGAGCCAGTGGAATTCAATCTTGCTGCTCCATTTTTTTTTCACTCCCGGACTGAGAGCGACCAAGTGTCCTTGAACGACATTTTCATGCAACTTTCAACTCGACATAACTTCAAAACCAGAGGTCGGATCGATGAGTTGTTGACTCCGTTGGTCTCCTGGCATGCCCTTACCTCTAGTGGGACTTCTCCACTGGGTTTTCATGGCCCAGTGAGTTCATTGTGCATCGGTTTCATAAACTAGGGTTTTTCTTAGTTTCCTTCAATGTTGTCAAAATATTGTGTACTTGAAGATTTGAATTTCAACTTATATTATCTTCATGATCGGGTATATTGTAGCATTGGTTATGAATTCTAATTTGGAAAAACTTTGGGTTGAATTTGTTAAGTGATTTAACACATCTTGAAAATAAATGTTTTAACAAATATCTTGAAAATAAAAGAGTATATTTATTAATGTTGTAATTTGTTGTAATAAGAGATTTTGGATATGTTATATGCTTGGAAATAGTGCCCTAAGGGACATATCTTCATGGCATAAATGTAAACTTTGACTAGGGTTTATTTTGTTAGGTTTCCTTGTGATATTAGGATGAATATAAGTGAAATATTGGACCATAGCGACCACCTTCATACACATGTTGAGGAGACGCAAATGAGCATAGTAACCACCTTGGCACACATATTGAGGATAAGCATTGGAGCATTGTAACCACCTCTGACACATATGTCGAGGAACATTCAGAACAAGAATATGTTGTACACAACTAGAGGAGGAATGCATTACATGAGGAAACTTGGATATGCATGAGGACACTAGGTTTTACATATGTAAGCAAACCTTGGAGAAGGAGATATAATACTAGAGGAATTGATGGTTGTATTGCAGATTCTGTAGCTCTTGTTGTGAAGTCAAAGGAGGTAGAATTAGGGTTCCAACCCTATAGAAGATACAAAGAAAAGAGCTAACGTCTTTGGTGATATTGCAGTCCTATTCTTGTGTGATACATGGAGGTTAGGGAAATACCATGCAAAAATTAACTTGATAACCTTCGAGCTTCTTTTGATGCCTTGCTTAGAAGAAGATGTTTGTAAGTTTAGTTGATTTTCCATGGAGTTCTTGGTGCTTGTGTTGATGCAATAGTCAAAGACCTAGGGTTCGGGGAATCATCCTAGGATAGAACTGTTGACGTCAAAATTGGTGCTATACTTATCTGAAAGGCCATGTGCTTCTATGATGAAAGATGATCAGGGTTTATAAACCCTAATGAGGAAAACAATTATAGTGTGGATACCTTAATGACAAAAATGATAGTTTTGGTATAGCGCCGGTAATGGTTTCCAAATATATATACATACATATCATATATATACATATATATAAGAATTGTTTCAATTGTCCAAATATTGTGTACTCAGAGATTTGAATTTTAGCTTATATTATCTTTATGATTGGGTAGATTATAGCATTGGTTAAGCATGCTAATTTGAGATAATTTTGGGTTGAATTTGTTAAGTAAAATTTAATGGTGTTTATTTTGTTAGCTATCCTAAGTGAAAACCTTTGGATAGGCCATCATGCGTTTGTGTAGGCCATCAAGACGATGACTAAGAAAAATTCTCTGAAATAAAAGGAACTTGCTAGCCAAAATGACCCTTCAAACCATGATTGTACACCCAAAGAGAACATGTCGCTACCAAATGAAGGACCAATAGGGATGATGTGTCTTTTATAGAAGACACATATTCATGAACTTATTTCATTTTTTATTTGTCAAGGAAGAACAATTTTTATGTCTTGGACCTCCTCACACATGCTTTTTTTTCTGTGATATTTTAGTTTCTCTTATGTAGAACCACTTAGAACATATACCTAAGTTACAATAGAAAATAGCAAAAAAACTAGGGTTTCACGAATTACAAACCATAAACCTAAAAACTAAGGTTTATAAATTTACACATATAACTACAAACTAGGGTTTTATAAAGTATAAATTTACATACATAGAGATCATGTGCTATGTTAGTCTTACTGATGTAGAAATACTTAATCAAATGACCTAAGCTACATGCATAAATAGAAACAAAACTAGGGTTTCATGAACTACAAACCACAAACTTAAAAAATAAGGATTACAAATACCACAGTGACATTACTGGTCCATTTCCTCATATGTCCATGAGTCAAGCCAAATATGAATTGACCTCTTCAAAGTCTTTAAAGCCTTGGTTGAAAACCAGTCTGGGAGGAAGCTCAAGATCCTCATATATGACAATGGTGGTAGGTATCTCAAGTCTAAGTTAATTCAATATTTTAAATATGTAGGTATTCAGATACAGCATTCGATCCCTTACACACTACAACAAAATGGTGTTGCTGAGAGAAAGAACGGGTCACTAAAGGAGATGACAACCCACATGATGGAGGCTAAGACTTTGCCACCAAAATTTTGGGCCAAGGCTATAAAATGTGAATCCTACATCTAGAATAGGGTGCCTCATAATCAGCTTTATGGTATGATTCCTTTCAAATCTTGAAGTGGGCACAAGCCAGATGTGACCCATTACAGGATTTTTGGCTCAAAAGCTTGGGCAAGAATTCCAACTAAAAAGAGAAAGGCTTTGTAGCCCCAAAGCCAAAAGTGCCTATTTGTTGGGTATTCTAAAGATTCAAAAGGGTACAAGCTGATCAACTTTAGTACTAACAAATATTTCATTGAAATAAGTGTTCAGTTCCAAGAAGAGCCTTTAGTAGCAGTTGAAGTTGGAGAGTCTTCGTCACCACCAGATCCATTGATTGTAAGTGGAGAGACTAATTAGTTTCCTGATTCTAATATGTCTCATAATGATGATTTTATTGTAGATCCTAATATTCCTACAAGACCAAAATGGGTAGCAAATATTATTCATGCAACTAGGGAACTAGTTGGAAATCCTAGTGACACTAGGAGGACTAGATCTCAGTTTTAGAGTGCCCTTTGTATGAAAGATCCTTTATTTGCTGAGAAGTGCTATCTGATGGTTGAATTAGATCCACAGACATCTGAATATTTAGCAAATGATCCAAGATGGAAAACAACCATGAAAGAAGAATTCAACTCACTCCAGAAGAACAACACTTGGGAACTGGTTGATCTTCCCCTAGGGAGTAAGCTAGTTCAATGTAAGTGGGTTTTCAAGACTAATTTTGTTGTTGATGGTTCACCTTTGAGATATAAGGAAAAATTGGTAGCCAAGTGTTATATTTTTATCATTCAAGCTAGCATTATGATATTAGGATCTTTAACTGAGAGAATAACATGCACAGCAATAAACACAAGAGACAAGAGACACAAAGAATTTTCCTCGGGGAAACCATAAAGGAGAAAACCCTACAAATTCCTTAGAGATAGAATCAGCACCAAAATTAAAACCTAAAAACATAAAGATGATCTCTCGACAACAGTAGTCTCTCTCTTATCCCAGCAACTTCTCTTTCACTCATATGCCCCAATGAGTGAGTGTGTGTGTGTGATAAATAGAGAGGCTCACTCTCTATTTATATTCTTTTGTTCACTTGAAACCCACTCTAACATGTCAGCCTCACTTAACAATTACTTACTAGAGCCAACATCTCTAAGAGTGTCTAATAAACCTGGTGCCCCACAACTTGTGGGGACTTTTCCTCCTCCGACCAACAAGGAGGGTTATCCTTAACACAATGGTGGGGAATATTGCCTCAAATTACAATGACTCACCTAGGGTCTACTTCTATAGGATATTATAATAACCTTAGGGCCCTAAAACTGTCAGGAATTTAACCCTTGACCAATAGGAGGGTTACCCACAATGACTTGACATGACTTGCTTACATTATAGAGCCTCTCGATGGGAACACAAGGCATGACATGACTCAATTACATTACAGATACTTCCCGGAATAAACATCGGGGTACAATACATAAGATATACAAGTGAATACATTCCGAAGTTACAATTACATCAACACTCCCTCTTAACTAGGAAGGTATTTTCTCAACACAATTTATCAGCCATTAGAGGAAATTTCAACTCAAAATTGGCCTCCTAAAATGAACTAATAAAATAATAGCTAAAATAATAAAATACTATTTATTAATTTCGGAGGAAGAAAAGAAAAAAACTACTTTTTTGTTTGTATTTTTTGACATATCTCACTGTGTTTTTACTCAAATTTCGATCGGGAGAGCTCGTTGGATGCGGAATATTAAATTCCGCATCCAACGAGCACCCACTCGGCATACTTTTGATGGACCCCGCTACCCCAAAAACAAGAAATACCTGAAAAAACAGAATGATGACACCATCATTCCATTTTTTCAGGTATTTCTTGTTTTTGGGGTAGTTGGGTCCATCAAAAGTATGCCGAGTGGGTACTTGTTGGATGCGGAATTTAATTCCGCATCCAACGAGCTCTCTCGATCAAAATTTGAGTAAAAACACAGGGAGATATGTCAAAAATACAAACAAAAAAAGTAGTTTTTTTTATGATACCTATCCCCAAATTTATATTAAAAAAGTGTTTAAGACCTATATGGTATTTCAAATTTAAATCAATTTCATTGGCTAACACATGATGACATGGAATTTGAATAAAAGTTAAAAGGCCCATTTTGAGTTGAAATTTCCTCTAATGACAAGTCTTCTTCTCTGTATAACCTAGATCATCATCGAGTTCTCGTCATCTTCATATTCAGGTCATATTTATCTTCAAGTCATCTTCATCAGGATCTGGATCATCATCACTAGATATAGATCATCACTCCATCTGGATCATCTCTCTTGGATCAACATCATTGGATCTGGATCATCACTCGATTTAGATCACCATCACTAGATCTAGATCATCACTCGATCTAGTTCATCGCTGTTGGATCTTCATCACTGGATCTGGACCATCACTCATTTTGGATCATCATCATTGGATCTAGATCATCATCACTGGATCTAGATCATCACTCGATATGGATCATCACTACTGGATCATCATCACTGGATATGGATCATCACTCGATCTAGATCATCACTGGGTCAACATCATAGGTGCTATCTCATGATTATTCTCATCATAGGAAGTTATACAAAGCCAACCCTTTTTCATGCTGGTTGTAGGCCTAGCCTCCTTGTAGGTATTCTTGAGTGCTTATATCTCACTCTAAGTCAGAATGGCTAGCACTCACATCTAACCATGAGAGGAACACATCCAACACCATGTGAGAAAGGCACAACACTTACATTCACCAGCATGATAGTACACAACTACTATCATCTGTGAAAAGGCACAACACTCACATCTGACCTTGACTCATCAGAAAGGAAAAACACTCACATCTGACCTTGACTCGTTAGAAAGGCACAACACTCACATCTAACCTTGACTTGTCAGAAAGGCACAACACTCACATCTGACCTTGACTCGTCAGAAAGGCACAACACTCACATTCACCAACATGTTAGTACACAACTACTATCATCTATGAAAAGGCACGGCACTCACCTCCACCAGCATGATAGGACACAACTACTATCATCTGTGAAAAGGCACAGCACTCACATCCACCAACATGATAGGACACAAATACCATCATCTGTAGAAAGGCACAACACTTACATCTGACTTTGAATCATTAGAAAGGCACTCAATCCTAGATTGAGGGTTCCTGGTAACTAACCAGGTGCCTCCATTCAGAGAATGGAAATATCCCTTATATCTAATCATGTAGGAACCAATCCTACAATCATATCAAAATGGCTCAGCACTCACATCTAACATGGAAGGAACCAATCCTCTCACCATGATAGAATGGAAATAGCCCTTATATCTAATCAAGTGGGAACATATCCCTCAATCACATCAGAATGGCCCGACACTTATATCTAATCATGTGAGACTACATCCCACAGTAATATCAAAATGGCCCTTAGTCCAAGGCTGAGTATTCCTGGTAATTGATCAGGTACCTCCATTCAAAGAATGGAAATAGGCACCCTTATATCTAATCATGTAGGAACCAATCCTACGGTCACATCAGAATGGCTCAGCACTCATATCTGACATGTAATGAACCAATCCTCTCACCATGACAGAATGGCTTAGCCCTTACATCTGACCATGGAAGGAACCAATCCTCTCACCATGACAGAATGGCTTAGCCCTTACATCTGACCATGGAAGGAACCAATCCTCTCACCATGTCAGAATGGCTCACAAACTCATCATTTCCACTTGGAGGGAACCTCGATATGGAGAATAGCAAGCTTCTCCCTGAAGTACTCAAACTTCACTTTATCCATTTATAACATAGAATAACATAAGGGCTGATTACGTCCAAGGATGACCTGCAAGCATTGCCAATACTGATTACATCCGAGGACAACCTACAGGTCTGTTTAAATCTGAGCAACCTACGAGCTTCATCAAGATTTATGCTCAGACAACCCATCTCACCGACTATGCTAGAACTCCCTCTTTCGAGACATCTCGATCTATATCACATACTGGAGCTTCATTGCTCCTCTCTCCCAAATAGCAAGTGGAAACATATTTTGCCTCAGCTTTACTCAGCGCCATGCAAGACTCCATCCTGCCAAACCAAGAAATCACACTTGATCCGATACTAAAGTAGCACCTCAAAGTGCTCTTCCTATCAATGGCACTGCCTGCCCAATATGAATCCACATAACCCTCCAGGTTAATATTCTAATTTGCCTCATTCTTGAGCCCATACTCAACTATACCCTTTAGGTACGTCACAGCATGCTTTGCAACCATCAGGTGAACATGTGTCAATGTGTTCACATCAAAGCAAATATCTTGTCTTGTATTCATTAGGTAGATCAAGGAACCAATCATCTAACAATACATCGTAGCATCAACCATCTTTGGTGAAGCAACACTCAATAGCCTCGGCTTTGGTGCCATAGGTGTGGTCATGGCCTTGCAGTCCATCATCCTGAACCTCTTCAGGATCTCAACTACATACTTCCCTTTTCCACACCTCCATGCCTAGAACGTAGTGCATCATCCCCAAGTCCTTTATCTCAAAATCAGCAGCAAGTCTTCTTCTTGCAAATTTAATGAGTTTCTCTTTTCTTTCAGGAACAAGTCATCGACATATAACAGGAGCATCACTGGTATTCTACCTTCAACCTTGAAGCAAAGGTTGGAATCCTTTTTACTCTCAGTAAAGCCTAGAGTCATCAGTAATATATCCATCCTGTCATACCATGTCGAAACTCAAGATATTGTATAGTCACTCCCTCTGAAGCAGAGCATCATACTTCCTCTGTCTTCCATACTCTATGCATTGAAACATTCTGTACCGGAGTGACAAGTAGATTCCTATGCTACTAATATTCGATGTATCCATCTAGTGTATAGACTTTCATCTTCAACCTTGTAGCAAAGGTTAAGATCTTCATCAAGCTCATCATGTATGTGTTTCAACTCCCACTGGCTGCAATTGTCTCTTCGTATTCTATGCCTTCTTTTCGTAAAAAGCCTCGTGCTACGAATATTACCTTGTATCCCACGATGTTTCCATCTACTGCATGATGTAACTACGAACTTCCCTTCATGCATCGATACTGCATCCTAGACACCATTCTTCTTGAACTGGTCTTCCCTTACTTCTTGGTTACTTCTTCATAGCTGGAAGGTTCTGCATCAATGATGTCGCTATATTTGTCACATTATTCATCATCTTGAACTGTCGTCACTTGTTCTTTGGAACAAGTCTCATCCTTCTTTTCTTGTAGGTGATTATGCATGCAATCTTTCCTACAAGTCAAATGCAATTGTATGGTTAGAAACATTTCATAAGGAATATTCATAGTGGCAAATTTTTATGCATAAATATATTATCATGCAACTAATTTGGCCAATACAACATTCATCCATATCTCACGGAAACTTTCTAGATGCCTTCCATCTCTACCAGGACAACATTGAGATTGTGCACTAATCCAATATGTCAACAAAGAGGTTTCATTCTAGATAAGAAGGAATGGAGAGTTGTATAGCACCATGAGCTACTTACCCATCACATGCATATTAGTAGTATACTGTCATTAATGCAAACATTCTATCATGCATAATACATTAATTGAATATAAACAAATGCATAACAAAACAATATCATGAAATGACAATTGAATACTTATCTTTATTTGTTTCGTGGGTGTGACTCCTACTTGAGCCTTCATCTTTATCATCTTCTTCATTCATAATAGTATCGTTTCTTATTCAAATGCTAAGATGTATAAGAGGTTCTTCAAGAGTTGAGTTCTTCATATTCCTCATCGCTTGAGGGGTCTTCTTTGGATGGTGAGAGCTTGATCTTCAATTGCTCCCATCTTCTCTTGTCTTCTTATGAGTCGAGCTTCTTCTTTTTCCCAGAGTCTGCTGAAAGTAATCACTTCCTTCTGGCACACATTCTTCGCATGAATGAATACCATGATCCTAGGAGGCCAATTGAGGTGGCTATCACAACTTCTATGTTCTCCACTTCTTATTCTACTGCTTTAAGTTGTTCTTTGATTTGAGAGACCCCCGTAAAGTATGACTGTATGGTCTCTGTATTTTGGATCTTCACATTATTCAACTATTTTCTCAAATTCATATTCTGATTTATGTTCTTCCCTTCAAATAGCTTGGTCAAGGAATCAAACATCTCTTGGTGTCTTTAGGGAAGACACTTGTGGTACAAGTTGATCTGTGACTGAATCAGCAATGAAATTCTTGGCCTTGACCAAGTTCTTCTTGTGTAAGGCTTTTAGCCTCCTCTCCCTCTGGAACTGGAACCTCTCCACTTATGTAGGTGTCCAATTCATTTTCTTTAGATATATCATATACTTCCATGCTTGGAAGTTGTCAACTTCACCAAGCTTATCATCAAGCTATTGTGATAGATCACTTTGAAATGAGAACCTCAAATGAAAATAGCAAAAGATTAGATCTTACTGATTTGAGGTGTCTTTCCTGGTTCTAGAGCTGGCTGATCTAGGGCTTGTTAGAGAAACCCTAATTTTCAAAAACTGGAATCTTTTAGATATGATTGGATAGAAAGACAGATATTTTCAAGTTGAGCTATCCAATGTACTCCTTTTCTGAAAACAGTGGAGGGAAGCTCCTGGAACAAGAAGCCCAAGATTTCAAATTTATCCTATAGAAATGCCTGATATTGTTTCTCTGATCTCTCCGAAATTGCTACTCCTCTATGTCTGAAAATTTGCACTAAGTTATCTACTCCTGTACCCGTTTCAAAACCATAGGCTTCATCAGAATTTATTTTACCAACTGGGACTTATGATTGTTTTCCCAATGTGACATGTTACAGGACTGTTAAGAATAATGAAGTTGTACGGACTTTCATGTGTCAATGTTTCATCGTCTAGGTCTGAAACTCAGACCATAGAAATTAAAATCCATGCCCTTTCTGGAACATCTTTAGATATTTCATTTGGACCTTTGTAGCCCAATATATAGCAATTCTCCCCAGGTGTCATGTTTAGGGATGAATCCTGGAAGAGGTTGGAACCCTAACTTGGAGGGATCATATCTCTCATAATATAGCGAATAGGAGACTCAAGTTTGGATACCATGTAAATAAATATTTTATAATCACCTTGTGAAGGTTTTATCTCTAGAACCTTCTCCAATCCTGAGATATAGTGAATGTACCAAAACTTATCAGTTTTAGTATTTAGGATTTTTCCAGCTCGGGGTCAAACTAGGGTTTGAATTTCCCATAGTTTCACCCAACCAAAAATATTGACCCAGGTCTGTAAACTTCTATTTTGATGAGGAGAGAAATCCTATGCTGGGCTCACTCAAAAATTCCTCTTTTGTAGAAATCCCTAATTTTCTGCACTGAAAACTGAAAATGCTTAGAATCGAATTCCGCTTCGACAGAAAGATGCGCCCTTCAATGGAGAGTCATCATAGCATACTTTTTCTAATGGATTGTGGAGAGAGACCCAAAAAGTAGGAAGCCCAAGCTTTTACAAATGCACAATGTCTTCTTCTTAGGTTAGCTCTGATACCATGTTAGATTTTTATCATTCAAGATAGCATTATGATGTTAGGATCTTTAACTGAGAGAATAACATGCACAAAAATAAACACAAGAGGTAAGAGACACAAAGAATTTTACTCAGGGAAACCATAATGTAGAAAACCCTGCAAATTCCTCAGAGATAGAATCAGCACCAAAAGTAAAACCCAAAAGCATAAAGATGATCTCTCGACAACAGTAGTCTCTCTCTTGTCCCAGCAACTTCTCTCTCACTCATACGCCCCAATGAGTGAGTGTGTGTGTGATAAATAGAGAGGCTCACTCTCTATTTATATTCTTTCGTTCAATTGAAACCCACTCCAACATGTCGAACTCACTTAAAAATTACTTACTAGAGCCAACATCTCTAGGAGTATCTAATAACCCTAGTGCCCCACAACCTGTGGGGACTTTGCCTCCTCTGACCAATAAGGAGGGTTATCCTTAACACAACGGTGGGGACTATTGCGCTGACTTACAATCACTCACCTAGGGTTGAATTATCTATGATAGTCTAATAACCCTAGGGCCCCACAACTATGGGGACGTTAACCCTTGACCAATAGGAGGGTTACCCACAATGAATTGATATGACTTGCTTACATTATAGAACCCCCCGATGGGAACATTGAGGCATGACATGACTCAATTACATTACAGAAACTTGCTGGAATAAACATTGGGGTACAATCCATAAGATATACAAGTGAATACATTCCAAATTTACAATTACATCAACACCAAGGGCTACTCACAAGTACATGGTATTGAATACAATGAAACCTTTGCACCAGTGGCAAAGATGGACTCCATAAGGCTAGCTTTAGCCATTGTAGCTTCAAAGAAGTGGGAGGTACATCACATCGATGTCAAGTGTTCTTTCCTAAATGGAGATATCACTGAAGAGATTTACATGCAGCAACCTAAAGGGTTTGTTTCTAATCCATGTTTAGTGTGCAGGTTAAATAAATCATTGTATAGGTTCAAGCAAGCCCCCAAGGCTTGGTATGCCAAGATTGATGGCTTTCTGCTGTCATTGAGTTTTGTTTGATGCAAGTATGATCCTAATGTCTATTTGAATCTGATTCATGGTTCTTTGATGATTATTTTCTTGTATGTGGATGACCTTTTGATTACTGGAAGTTCAAAGAAAGATATTTCCTCCTTGAAGGATGCAATGAACCATGCATTTTCTATGACAGATTTGGGATTGTTGAGCCAATTATTGGGTCTCGAAATTGCTCAATCACAACATGGAATCAAATTACATCAGTCCAAGTATGCCTTAGATTTTCTAAACAAGTTAAACATGAAATATTGCAAGCCAAGCAAGACTCCCTTCCTTTCAGGAGTTAAGCTTGAAGAAGCAGTTTCTTCTCCTATGGTAAATAATACACTGTATAGGAAGTTGATTGGGTGTTTTATTTATCTTATGCAGTTAGCATGGCTTCAATATACATGGATCAGCTTCATGATATCCACTGGAGGGCAGCCAAAAGGATCCTAAACTTTGTTCAAGGAACAAGAACTCATGGGATCTTCTACAAAGCAAAATCTGATCTTGATTTGATTGGGTTTACTAACAGTGATTAAGAAGGTGACAACACAGATCAAAAGTCAACATCAAGATATGTGTTCATGCTAGCAGAAGGACCAATCAGCTGGTCAAGCAAGAAGCAGAGTGCCATAGCACTCTCATCTACAGAAGCAGAGTATAGAGGAGTTGTAAATGCAGCAACTCAATGTTTGTGGTTGTAGGGAATACTTGGGGAATGTGGCTTCGAATTAGAGTTTTCAACTATTATCTAATGTGCTAATCAGAGCACCATTCGAATCTGCAATGATCCAGTTCAGAGACAGTGAACCAAGCACATTGATATCCACATGCACTACATCATACAGCTTGTGCATGATGGTACCATTCATCTACTCTTCTGTGCATCTTCATAACAAGCAACATATATCTTCACCAAAAAATTTTGTGAGAAGACATTCAGCAATCTCAAATCATTGCTAGGGATTTTTTATCATGCTGTGAAGCATGATTGATGATAAGATTTCCAAATTTTGTTTTCATGTCCATGTTTAAGGGAGGATTTTCCCACTGGGTTTTTGCCTCTTTCCTTGGTTGTATGGATAAGTAGTATGTAAAGGGTGACTAAGCCTTGTTCCTAGGCCCTATAGTTTTCTAATATTTACTCATGAATTCAGGCTTAAGGGGGGTGCTAGAATAATCAACCCATAGTTACCTACCTTAGACATTAATTAAATCATTTTTGTCTTATTACCTAGTCTCCTAGATTCCACTCTATGCTAGTTGCCTTCTACATGTCCTAGAAGTCAACACATGCCAAAACTGAGTCATGGAGTGCTTGGGAAATTTCCTGGAAACCCATTTTACCATGTATACTTTATTCCATATCCTCCAAAGTGCATATCTTCTTTTTCTGAAAAGCTACCTGTTTTATTGAGAATTAAGGAAAAGGGAAAAGCTAGAGTAGGTGTAGTTGACTTGTTTTTTTCCCACATCATCCTCCCTCCTTTTCTCCTAATAAAAGCATGTGTGAGTTTTCTTTGAAATTCTCACACATAAGATGTCAATCATACTGGGTGATGGATTTGATATGTGTTTCTTTTAGAATAATCATTGTGACAGGCATGAATATCATCATGAGGGCGAGTCGTGGCGGTTTGTTGCAGAGATGATGGAATAATGATGGTTGAACATAATGAGACAAATTCACATTGAATCACATATTCCCTGAAGTGCAAGTAGAGCAGATGAAGGTCGTGGCGAAAAATCAGCACTTTGTAATCGGAATTTTGAAACAGGACGAAAAATTAGGGCTTTGAGCAGCGGTCGTTTGGAGTTATCAAAGTGGTTAGAGAAGATTGGGGAATGCAATTGGACACCTAAAAATCAAGAAGACACGATTCCAGCAGCTTGATTAGTCATTTTGACAGGTAGGCTGTGAATCGTTACCAAGGTTCATAAATTTGGGGTTTTTCTAAGAAGAAGACTAATGACAGAATTGATGGAATATTATTAGTTTTTAAACCTAATACATACTAAATGATGAATTATCAGTCAATGGAATTAAAGTATTTATCAGTTAAATGAGAGAGTTCAGTTTAGGGTTCTTAGGTTCCGCTATACAGTATTGTCTGTCAGTTTATCAAAACTTGAAGAAAGTCAGAGTGTGTTTTTTGGACAGAAGATATTTGGAAATAGTTCAAAATGAAAAAGAGTGGTAAGACTAATAGATTAGAACCTTCAGACATGAGCTGGGTTCAAACCTTTCCAAATTGTGCAAAACTATTTGCAGAAGCAAGGTGGTTAGTGTTTTTTGAAAATATTGAAGGTTATCACTCATAAGTTTCTTACAAATTCGCTGAATGTTTGGATAAGGATGTAGTGTCTTTTGATACTTTGAAGTTTAAACTAACCAAGGAATTGCTAGTAGAAGCTACAGGAATTTTAGATGAGGGTGAATTCTGGTTCAAAAAGGTGCCTTTCACTTTTTATGCTTAGAGATATCTACTTCCAGGTGTAGTAGCATATTGGGGAAAGGGAGTACCTATTCAAAATTTTAAACCAGAATGGATAGAGCCTATCAAAATCTTACAAAGCTATGTCACTTGCGAAGGGGGGTTTTCTTTTTTGCTTAAGTATGATTTTAGATTCCTTCAAAATCTCAGCCATGCATCCAAAATGAACCTGCCATTCTTCTTCTTGAAAAGTTTACAGAAAATGTCTAGTACGGTAAAAGAACATCAGGATCACACCAAACAATCAGTATTTCATCATGGGCTTATAAAGCTGATTATAAGCACTGTATTGCAGAAAAGAGAGAAGACATGGGAATACTTCTTGTTTTGGTCTGGTTTCCTAACAGAGAAGGAAGAGTAATCTCAGAAGAGACAGTTCGACAAAGGTCAGAGTCTAATCAAGAAACTTAAAAAGAAAGTCACAGACAAAGATGAAGAAACTAGTGAACCAGGAAAATCTTCGAATCAGGAACATGAAAACATTGAACTTGAATAGCAAATTAATGTTGAGGAAAACAAAGTTTCAAAGTCATACTTGAAGGAAGTTGATCCTGTAAAAGATGCTTCTCCTAAAGAACTGAACCAAATTGTAAAGGAAGATGTTAAAGAACAGAAATAGATCCCTATTACAGTACTCTCTGAAGATGATGAAAAATCCTTATCTGATGAAGCTAGGGTTCCTACTACTGATGAAGCTAGGGTTTATTCTAAACCAGAAATACACACTCATTTTGAAGAGGAGACAGTGTCACGAAGGAAAATAATGAAGGTTGTTGAACTAGCTTCAATAAATCATCAAGGGAAATTTTCGAAAATGTTAGGAGAGGTTGGAGCAGTCTGGAGGCCCAAGACAGGGCCAAAGAACAAGCTCAGGTTAAATATGAAGAAGCTATTAAATTCCAAGCTAGCTGAGAAGAAGGTTACAGTAATAGAAGATTCATCATCTCAAGAGAAATTGGAAGATAGTGAAGATGAAAACAAAGAATTTATAAAGGGTTAAAAACCAATAGTTTCGAAAGATAAACCAGTCTTCATTGATACTAAGATATCAGACATATTCATAGAGGTTCAAAATAAGATGATTCAAGAACAACAACAAAAGACTTGTAAAGTACTTTAAGAAGAGCATTTATTAGTTAGTTTGAAAAAGTTATTTCATTTTTGTATAATGATAGTTTATATTGAACAATTCGATAGATGACCTAAAAGTAGTTGTGGTTTAGTTATGTAACTGTTTTTTGAAGGAACGGGATAAATGTAAGTCATGGAAAGGACCAAGGGTTCGATTTTTGTTGCAAGGGCAGGTTATTAGGCTATGATTTGTGAGCTAAGTGTAAAGACTCTTATGTGTTTTTGATGATCGAATTATGAAATATATGCAACTATTTTCCCTTTTAGACTTTTTGACTGGTTTCATTTATAATTTGTGTTAATTACTCAGTTGGTATACTCATTTCTTGTTTAAAGTTTTTATGCTTGAAATGCTTTCTAACTGTGGGTGAAACTCAGTACTGTGATTATTATGTTTGGATTATAGTTTGTATGTTATGCACCTCAGTCTTTCAAATGCTCATGATTTAGTGTTTGTTTTGGTTTCATGAATTTTCTTTCCTCTTGTCTACAAACTGTACAACCAAAACCCTAGAAAAACCTATTTTACTTTATTGTATTTATTGAGATTGTGTTGGCTTGTTCTTTTGTAGTCTGAGAACAATTTCTGGCACTAAAATATTTGGCATCGTTTCCGAGGACAAAGTTGAAAACCTATTTTCCTTGGGATACTCATCATTTCACTGGTTTTGAGAGGTGAACTTAAACTAGCAAATTTTAAAGACTATTTTTCACCAGTATTTCACAGTGGCTACTAAGGGAGTTGGAACAAGAAGAAAACCTACTTCACCTTTACAACTGGTTGTCTCAGACCCAGAACAAATATTGAAAATAGCTAGGAATATCAGAAGGTCTCATTCATCACCAGCCCTATGTAAACCTAATCAACTAGTCATATCATCACCTTTTTCTATTTTGAAGGGAAAAGACCAAGATTCATCTTGGTTGAAGCCTACTATCCCTGTTAGTAATTTTCAAGTTTTCACTGATCCTCAATCTTTCAAAAAAGCAAATACTATATCTCCTAGAAAAATCCCTTTATTTCACCTTAAATTTGGTAAAACTCCATTTGAGCCAAGTTCTATTCAAGTATTTCCATCACCTACACTAGTCAACTTAAAGATGGCAGCCCAAAATCAGCCATTAGACATGATGGATCGAATGTTGGAAGCTAGGCATGCACCTTTAGTTTTGCCTCAGCCTTTGAATGCACTTCGTGGGGGTGATCACCAAAAATACTTTCCTAGGTTTAATGGACAAGGGGAAACCATAGTTGAGGAGCATTGGGATGCATTTCTCAGCTATGCTGATAATCATAATATTGAGGCCAAGGATGTGTGGATGAGGATGTTTGTATAGAGTCTTGATGAAGAGGTCAGAAAATGGTTCAGAGAGTTACCTGCAAATTATATTACTATAATAAAAGAGCTTCAAGGTCTTTTTATGAGACAATGGGGTGATACCAAGGATCACACATATTAAATTACTGAGTTTGGATCCTTTAGAAGAAATAACCATAGCTGATTTTTCGAAGAGATTCAATAAAATGTATGGCAGAATCCCTGCAGAGATAAAACCTTCAGAAACTTCTACAAAACTCACTTATGCCAATGCTTTGACCATGAATTTTCCCTACTCTTAAGAGAAAGAATACTTGTTACTTTACTGAACATGCAGGAGTCAGCATTAGAAGTGGAGTCTAATATATTAGCTTCTAATAGATTGAAGGGAAATACCACTTAGCAGATATATGATAGGAAGGGTAAGAAAGAGGCAGCTCCATGGGTTTCAACATCCCACTCTGCAGAAGGTAAAATTGATGAGATGACCAAGCTAGTTAAGATCCTGACAACAAAATTAAACAAGTTGGAATTAGAGAATAATTCAAATAAACCTATTCAAGAGGGAGACATAAACCCTAATAATCCAAACCAATTCAGAAGACAATTTGTACCTTGTTGCATTCCCAAAGAGAGAAGAAACAATGATATACAACGAGAAAGAAGGGAGACTGAAGATAAAAAAAGTACCACCACCACTGTAGAATAATGTAGCTAATGAAGAAGAAATTGAAGAGGAAGTGTTTTTTGAGGATCCAGATCGGGATATGAATTATTTTGGAGGACAGTTGACTAAGGGTTTTGTGACTGAAGAAGATTTTTTAAACTCGGAATACTATGATGTAGATGTGTTTGAAATAGAAAATGATTTGAATCTTAAAGTGACTACTGTAACTATGGATAAAAATCAGACTGATCCAAAGAAAACTTTAAATTTAAGATCAGGTCAAAATCAAGTAGTTCAAAACCCTAGGAAAAAGGTAGTTTTGCCTCCTAAATAGTAGTCTGACCCAGTGTTAGAGAAAAAACAAAATTAGGATAAACAAAAGAAGAATGTTGAAGTTGAAGAGGTAAATAAAAATATGCAGAATTTTAGCCTTGAAAATGAATTAGAAAAAATCAAGATCCATATGCCTTTCACTAAGTTGATGAAGAATCCTTCTTACAAAAATTTAGTTCTGAAAATGATTGGTTCAGGAAATAGTCAACTTACCTCTGGCACAGTGAATTTACCAGAAGAAATCCCTAAAATATTTATTGGATCAGTTCTGGCAGAAAAAACTGAAAATGATGCCAAGTGCATCACTTCCTTTTTACATCACACTAACTATTCTTGAGCAGATTATACATAATTTCCTTTTGGATTCAGGAGAATCTCATAACTTAATGCCAAAAGTTGTCATGGAGACTTTAGGTTTGAGCATAACAAAACCTTATAATTATTTGTATGCTTTTGATTCACGAGCTATAAAATGTTTAGGAGTGATAAAAGATGTGGTGGTTAATTTGGATCAGTTACCAATGAAGAGTGTCATTATGGATGTGGTAGTGGAAGACATTACACCCAAGTTTGGTTTTCTCCTCTCTAGATCTTGGGCCAAGAAGGTTGGTGGGACCTTGCAAATGGACTTAACATATGCCACTATTCTTGTATTTGGAGGAGAAAATAGAAGGTTATATAGAGAGTTACAACTTGTTGATGTTGTGACTGATAGCAAGAACCCTTCAAATCATCCCTTATATGTTGTTGACAAGGATTTGGATACTTGTATGTTGCATTTTAGTGATGATGGTAATACTGTAGGTTTATTACATGTTGAAAAAGAAAATCTAGTCAAACACACTAGGGAACAAGAAGATGAACTTTGGCAAATGTATTTTGATGGATCTTCATGCAAAGAAGGTGCTGGAGCAGGGCTTCTTCTACTATCTCATGGTGGTGAAGTAGTAAGGTTAATGTATAAACTGGAATTTGTTACCACAAACAATACTGAAAAATATGAAGCTTTGTTGTTAGGTTTGAAAGCTACAAAAGATTTAGGTATTCAACAGATTTCTGTGTATGGAGAATCTGAGTCGGTTGTTCAGCAAGTAAGGAACAAATGTCAAGTAAGACAAGATTTGTTGAAAGTGTACCGTAATGAAGTATGGGATATGATAGACAATTACTTTGTGGCTTTTAACATCACTTATATTCCTAGGGATCATAACCAAACTGTTGATTATCTTGCCCTAGCAGCCATACATTTCAGGATTCCTAAAACAATACAGTTGAAGTATCCTATTGAGGTTAGGTACAGACCTTATGTGCCTGATAATGTAAAGTAGTGGAAATTTTTTGAATATGACATTGAAATAAAAAGGTTCTTGGAGCTGACAGGTGAGTTTTCCAATTCCTTGATTGATCAAGAACAAGATGATGAGGTTGAAGAGTTTGAAGATATTGCAGAAAATGAGATTGCGGGTCACAAGATTATTGAACTTAAAAGTAATTTCATTCCTAAAAGGTTTGGTGCCATTAGAGAGAATATTTTCAAAGGATTATACACCTTTAAAACATGTTGTACAGTCTTAAGAAGAAAATGTAGTGTATTGTAATATTGGCACCCCTGAGCATCCACAACAGAGCAGAGGAATAGGTACATTGAGTTGTTAAAAGAGTATGTTGATGCTTTTTCTTGGTCATATGTGTTATAGCTGATTTTACCACACCAGGTGAATCACACTTGTATGGCCTCCCCCTGTCCCTCTACAGACTCCTTAGATCCCTTGGACCATTTTTGTGTTCTTCCCAAGCTTTCCTTTTGCTTGTGAGATTGCTATCGAGAGATGGAGGATTGAGGTGGTGGAGGCCCAAGTGGGGGATTCGGTTTCTCCGATTCATAGACGTGCCGACAGAGGTTGTATCCATTGTAACCTCTAATTTTATATTAATAGAAATATATTTTCTTGTCTAATAATATATGTTTGAATGAATAATTTATCCATGGATGCTTTCAAATGCTTATACATTATTGATTATATATGCTAGAATAGATCTAACACCCATATATATAGTATGCTTGTCTTGTTTACTTGTTGTTGAGGAATTGATTTATCAATTCGAGCTGAAGTTGGAAAGCTCAACGGAGATCTACTTCAACCGTCTGGAATAAGGTACGAGGTCTGATCCTTTAGTGTTAGATATTTAATTTCTATTGCATATTGGAAAGGATTGATTTCTGGAGTCAAGTTGTCTGTTGTGGTACCCCAAGCCATAGGAATTTCTCTCCATAACAATATGAAGATTTGAAAACATATGATACTGGAATTATATAGCATAAAGTTCCTTTAAAACAAAATGTTAAACCTTTCAGACAGAAATTAAGGAGGATAAATCCAGCTTTGTTTCCTATTATAGAAAAGGAGGTTAAAAAGTTATTAGATGCTAAGATCATTGTTCCCCTTAGATATTATTCATGGGTATCCAATTTAGTTCCTGTCAGGAAGAAGAATGGTGAAATCATACTGTGTGTTGATTTTCTAAATCTAAATAGGTCTTCATTGAAGGATAATTACCCTTTGCCAAAGATAGAATAAATATTGCAGAAGGTAGTTGGTGCACAAAGAATTTCTATAGTTGATGGTTTTTCAAGATATAATCAAATTGCCATGCACCTAGATGACAGAGAAAAAATAGCTTTTACTACACCTTGGGGTACTTTCATGTACAATAAAATGTCTTTTAGATTAATGAATGCAGAGCTACTTTTCAAAGAGCTATGGACATAGCCTTTGTAGGAGAAAGAGACAAGTTTGTAGTGATTTACTTAGATGATATTATAGTCTTTTCACAATCAGATGATGAACATCTAAAACACTTAAAACAAGATTTTCTAAAATGCAGAAAATATGGTTTATTTCTCAATCCAATGAAATCACATTTTGCTGTACAAGAAGTTAAATTATTGGGTCATTTAGTTTCAACTGATGGCATAAGGATTGATTCGGAAAGGGTGAAAGAAATACTGAAAATAAGTTTACCAAGGACACTACTACATTGCGATCCAAAATCCGACAGAAAAATCCGACGGCGCGTGGATTTCTCTTTTTAAACTTACCAAAAATCACAAGGATACATTTTTTTTTTTGTAAATGTGGCCACAAGCGTCGGTGAAGCGATGACTATTCTAATAACCGTCGGTTAAGCAACGGTGCGTTAGTAAGCGTCGCTTAAGCGACGACGCCTTTAATTGGTCAACTATTTAACATGGAAAGCGTCATCGCATGTTGGTCAAAAACTTATGAGAAGAGGTGGGGGATTTGGTAGTGCTCATGAATAGCATGCAGCATGCGATGTTGTAGTTAATATAATTCTTTACCATGTTGTAGTTGTAGTTGTTTTCATCACTCATCACACTATAGTATTTTTTCATGCCTTCCCATAACATTGGGTTGGGCTAGATTACACGGTATGTCATGGAATCTCTACTCATTTATTCCCTGCCAAATATTTTTCCTTTTACATGATTTAGGATTTGGTTTTTTGATCACCTTGAACCGATAGCACTCCATCCTAATATGTCTCCCCTTCACGAGGTGTTTTGTTGACTAATGTGTGCTAGTGTTGGAAGGAATCTATAGAAAGAGCCTACTCCCTTCACATTCGTAGGACTGAATCATGAACTGAAACACATGGCGATGGGTTGGGAATGACCGTCGACACTTCTTGAAATCCAAATACACTATCACTCCATCTATGGATATAATAAGTGTTGATAGGATTCCAAGATAATCCGAGAGACGTATCCTCCATAGGATTTTTTGCCTTGGGACAGAGGTAAATGAAATCTTCATGTAGGACATGGATTATACCATGATTTTCAATGTTTAATTCTTGAATACCCTAGTAATCTCGTTAGGTGTTATTTCATGTTTTTCAATTATTATATTCCTTTCCCCTTTAATAATAGAAAATAAAGCATTATCCTACTCCTTTTTTATTGGTGATATAATATAATTTCATATAATTATCTTCATGGACACCTCAATGCATCCAAATTTATGCAAACCTAGCAAGACAAGTCAATCTCTCAAGTACCTCAAGATGTAGCTGATTTGGAGTAAGGAGATAATGCAATATATTCAATGATCCTCGTCTAGCTATCAATGTGAAATGAAAGAGAGGCATGCTATGAATTATTAAAGAAATGCACTTGAATTTGAAAAATGAAAGGTTTTCTTACAATGGAGATTCCACCTACATTTATATTGCTGAAAAGGATGTTTGGCACTAACAAGGTATTTGGGTTTCAATTATTATATGGACACATAATTTGAAGTCTAGACTGAAAAGGAAAATGATCATTAACATAAAAAATGCTTAAAAATCCTTTAACAATATGTAGGCATACTATTTAAATTACAATTATTTTATGCTGAAAGTATTTGAATGTTAATCAATAAATTCACTTCAACATTCTAGGTTCTTAATACGAAAACACCAATTCTATTGCATGGTGCCATGCATGCCTCATGGAAAAGGGTTGGCGATGATAACGATGATGATAATGACTATGACCTAATCAAGGTTGTTTCACCATGGATCCTTGAACATGAATGTCCCTCCACTTTCTATTAATAAATCCAATACTTAATCTTATAAATAATGGGGGTTTAATATTAAATATGACAATATACCCACCAAAGACCATGTTACAAATCCTTTTGAGTACCTTTATAACTAAATATTTAAATACACTAGAGAGAAAATTGCCATAATACCCATCTTCAACCCATGTAAAATCTATCCCAACAAAAGTATCAACATCCACAACTCAATTACAAATCTAATTCTTGCCATTCTCCTTGGTTTGAAAAGTTGAAAAATTGAATGTACCATGGATACTTTTTATATTTGATGATATAAAGGACATTTTTTCATGGTTAAAATAAAAAAATTATGCTCATAAACAATTAAAAAGCACCTAAACAACCATATATTGTTATTTCACCAAGCTTTGAATATCTCTAGAACAAGGAACCTAAAGAGGTATTCATTCTCTATTTTAATTATGGTTTATTATTATTTTTAGACATGAAGTAACATTATTTAAGAGAACCACTCTAGGCCAACTCTTTCTTCTCACCTTAGTTGAGCATTATGTTTTCCCTTTGGATATATGATCACATGTTGAAATACCTTATGCATTTAAAGTCGTTTATCTTTCCAACCACACCTCTTTGTATCCCTCACTATTGTTAATAACCCAAGAGGCTACTCAATTCTATCATGACCTTTTATTTACCCATACTTTCTATGTTAAAGATTAATTGACCACTCCCATCCTCAATAATGTCATTCAAAAGAACCTCATCTCCCATGATATTGTATCCTATATCCATCTCCTCACCACAACCCATCCCTATTCTTATCACTTGAGGTAGAGGTAGGTACGAAAAGAAGAGCCTCATTTGTTAGGGAATAAATTTTGCACCATTACCCTTTACTTGAGGTAGGTTCGGAAAAGAAGAGCCTCATTTGTTAGGTAATAAATTTTGCACCATTACCCTTTTCCATTGGCTATTTTCAAAACATGATGTCTCTCCCTTCAATAATTTTAATTTTCTATTAAGAATATTGTATCAAAATTAACCTAATGCGTTTTATGAACCACACTATAATATTTATAAGAATTTTAAAAATGGAAAAACCCATTGCATTTTATATAGGCATTTATATTGTCCATCACATCAATTTGAATAAATGTCTTCCCCTTCATGTGTTTGGTGATGGTGAGCACAACATTTTTGTTTAAAATATTTTGTCATATTTGTGGGCATGTGTTCCATTTGGGTTGACACTTGCATCCTCTACCACTGTTGGTGTTTAGACACCCTCGACTCCTTCGAAAAGATCAAGGTCGAGTCCAATGGACCCCTTATCCATTAATATGGACATTGTCTCTTTGCCGGGATGGCCTCATGTGACATCCATTGTGTAACCCCAAAAAATACCCACGGCAATAAACTGCACCCAACCCTCGATCCAAAGACTATAAATATCTTGGCTGCAATATCTACGGGTTAACTTCTTTCCAAATTCAAACATTCATCCAGGTTGCTTTTCAGCTGCCAAATCGATCTGTATTTGTGCTACATAGTCCCTTTGTCCTCTACAACGATATTTTCATGGGTGTGGGTACAGGTTTGGTTAGAAACAGTTTCCCAAGAGCGCACAAGCAAGAAGAAGAGCAGCTACAGGTCGCAGAATCGCTAGTGGAGGCGGAGGATTTGGGTAAGTTTGAAGCCATTGAATCTGCGAGTTTTTGCTGGATCATTCTCCCTTTAAGGTATGGCTGGAAAACACTCTGTAGGCTTTATAGTTTGCACACCATATGTTTGATGAAATTCCTGAGAGAGCAAACCCTCACTGTTGTTTATTGATACTATCGATACTCTTTGAATCTTTGTTGTTTATATAAAAATAATGTATTGTCTTATTTTTAAGGGGAAGTCCTTTGTTTCTCTAGATGATGATGCATGTAAATCTGTAGGAGTGGTCACGCACTTAGCCAGATCACATTGTTTCAGCCTCTTTCGAAGCCTCCAAATTGAAGTTCAGTGCTAACTAATGTTGATGTTTTGTATAGAAGCATAAATTCAACGCACTTGGCTCTGTGTGAAACCCATTTCTTGTAGGAAAAGTGATTTGCTTTAACTCGTATATTGAATCAAAATATATTAAAGGGCTTCCAAATAGCCACATTTATCATGAATGGGTTCATTTGGGTGTATATAAGTATTGAATGGAATGTTTTTTGAAATATTAGATGAGGCTCAAATGGGTTTGAAACTGGATATTTTCTCCTTAGTATGACCTTGTTTACCCATCATGGCCTTGGAGTCTGTAAATGATTTTTGTTTTCCTTTTCACACGGCCCATTTGAATTAGTGAACAACAGACAGTGATACCTGCCACTGAACTGCAATGTCAAATCCATTTTGTAGCCACAGGTTAAAGACATGAACACATTATCAAGGAGAGTTGAATTTGATTTCTTTTAAAATTTTAGTTTGGCTACTGTGTTTGAAGCAGGGTCTTACTTTTAAAAATCTATATTTAGTCACTAGTCGAATCCTCATCCCAAAGGAGGGCCCATTTGTGTGATGGATTTTGAACTAGCGATGCTTTGAACTCAAAAAAAACTCTATGTTTTCTAGGCACCTGTGTTAGCACCATGGCTTGGGAGGTCCTTACTTTCTGCTAACAAAATTTTGAATATCACGGTCATTTTGTTTATTCAGTATGTTCCATCAGATTGACATAAATTATACCTTGAGCCTTCCATTTCCTCAGACTGAATGTTTTGGCATTAACATATGGCTAATGAAATCGACCAAGCACCAAGGGTGTCAAAACTCTATAGAATACATGATAACCAAGAGTTTATATACTAAATAAAAAGCAATTGTTGATTATTTGTTGCATCACTTCGGAGGTAATCTGGCTAGAGCCATCTGATCAACTCTGCAAGGACAACATCAAAAGTGGAAAAATAGAGATCTTGCTATGTTTAAAGTTTTAAACTTTAACTTGACCATTTGTTTCACTTTACTTTTCATGATTCATGGTGTAGAAGTTAGGAAATGAACGGCCATGATGTGAGATATTCAATCCATAGGCTGATGTTGGGAACTAGAAACATGACGTGACCCAGGATTGTTTAGATGATGTAGAAGATCAAAGTGAATATCGGAATAAATTACTTAACTTTCAAATTCTGGGCTTGATATGTCTGAAGCATTGCAAATCACAGGAAGAATTGGTTATCTTGGTTGGTTCAAGCCTCAAGGACTCCCCACCACTGTCTTGATGCAAAGACAAAAGCTGGATGTTGAACCTATTGACAACCATTATAGTCTAAATGTTACAATTCTGAGTTTTATTTTCTGATGTAAAGATTATATGCAATCCAGTCCCATTTGGATGTGGTGTATAATCTACTGTGTCAACCTTTTGTTCAAACCTAATTAATGATCGAATCATGATTTAGTAGTTGATAAAACATTCTTCAACTGTCCATATAGTGAAATGACTCCATGAATGAATTTTTGAACTGTATAGAATAACTTAGTGCTTGTAGAAATGAACTATTCAAACTTTAAGGAAAGGAATAAAGGAGAAGAAAGGGCTTCTTTCCTTATTTTGTTGCAGGATCTTGTAGATACTTTTCTCATCTAGATGCAGAAAGTATATTTAAAAATATACTAGTGTGTTGTATTTATTGTTCAAACTTAAAATAAATATACTCTAGATATGATAAACATGTAGCTACTTTTGATTTACTGTCCACTAAGTCTGATAGGGTCTGTGCTCAGCACATGAGGAATAATATAAAGGATTTTAATATGCATAGTCAAATCCATAAATAGATGATTTCATAATTATCAAAAGATAAAATTGGCCAAATTGGACTGAAACTGGATGGTTCTGACAGGTTTTGGCCTTTTCTGGTTAGAATTGATCATTTTAACTGGTTTTGAAACTTGCCGGTTCGAGTATTGATCTAGTAACCAAAAAAAACTATGAAAGCTGCAGAACAACAGTATTTCTGCCTGCTAGAATAATGCTGATGCCTAAGTCCTCCAATGATTTATCATAAGCAAAAATCCCTTCTTTCTCCTCTAATCTGATCCAAGTAGATAGAATATCAGTTTTTTGCTCATATTTTCTAACTCTGTCCTTTTGGGTTTAACCATTCTTGATGCAAATCCATGCATTGTACCCATGACTCTGCTGTGTTTTTTCTCGAAACTCATGTTGAAAATTTTCATTAGCTTCCAGAAAAGAGGCAAACAGATCAAACAGAAAAGGGTATCTCTGGAAGACCCAGGCTCAGGAATCCGACATCCTTGCAAGATATCAGCTAACACGCATTATCAGAGCTTAAACAAAAAAGAAAATCTTGCATATCTACTGGAGATAAATTCTTGCGCGAGTCTTCGAGGATAGGAATGAGTCTTTCCAGAATTAGGTTTTGTATTTGGTTTATGTTTTGTCCTCTTGAACTCCCGCTAGATAGAGCCATGGCCACGACCTTCCTCTGACGCTTCCAAGGCTCGCCATCGACAGTCAATAGCCCGTCTCCAAAGATGTCAAAGAAGAAAAAATTGAATTACCATCCCGTAGGGAAATTACAGAACTCGATTTTGAGAATGTGTTCTAAATTTTTGAGACTACATGTCACGAATTTGAACAGAGAATTGCTTACCCATGGGCATTTGACTCTAAATGTTTCTTAATTTGTGTTCAGTATGCCCGTTGCTCACTCGTATCTGTTACTCAGATTCTAGAACAACGACAGGACCATGCCAAACACTGGCTAATTCATCAGATCCCCCTTGTTTCTCCTCAGCTGCATCAAATACCATGGTATGATGACTGCCATGAAAAATGCTACAAAGCACACAATCTCCATCTTTTTCGTCAGAATTCTATCGATTTTACAGCTCTCAATTTTATGGCACTTAGAACACTCAACTTTATAACACTCAGAACCAACTTATGTATGTAAAAATTTAATTTAGTTTTAGGAGAAAAACTTATTAAAATTAAAGAGTCAATTAGTATTAAAAAATTCATCATTTTTTTTAAAACAGAAAAAGGACATATACCTATATAGTTAATCTATTTTCTTAACATAGAAAATAACAAAATGAGAAATAGTTTAAAATTTTAAAATTTAATTAAACAGGTCATCTGAAATAACTCTTTGATGCTCCGAGGCAATTTACACTTTTAGTTTTGCTACAAATAACAATCTCAAGAACATCAGAACAGCAAGCTTGAGTTTTGGAGATGCCAAGAGTAGTTACCATGCAACTAGGCAATGTAGCCATGGTTGTGATCTATAATACAGAGTGACTTGGAGCTATTTTTTATAAAACACAACTATGACCAACAAGAATACTGTTGATGAATCTGATGGGCCTCTTTTCTTTTCCTTCTATACTAGTCATTTTTTCATTCACCCAAAAAATTCAGAGTAAATCCATGTTTATGTTCTCTTTGAAATTTCTCTCTTGCTGGAAGCCATCTCTGCATTCAATCAATTCCTTCTATAATCTTGTCATTTCAAAGGACAAAATAGAGTTAAAAGTGCCAGTTTTTAAACAGATAAATACCCTCCAGCAAAGTAATAGATTGTAATGACTTTCTTATCAGCTTGAATGAGCAATCAAAGGACCCCAGAAGAAGTTTGATCTCATTGAATCCATGCTGGCCCTAAATCTATAAAATGCTATGTCGTGCAATTTAGATCATGTGACAGATATTATTCCCACAGTCCTAGAGATAGAGAAGCACACATGGAGCTAATTTGTTGTGCATCAACCAAAATATAGTGGACCCAATTTGAGTTGAGTTCAAAAACTGTTATGCATTTGATATTTACCGACTGTCCACTACATCTCCATTTGTAACCTTCATCTATGTGCATTTTTATCTTCATGCAAGTGTTCACAGGATAAATTGTTTTCAAGTTGCACTTAACAAAATTGCTCAATTATGGGAAGTTTCCCTGTTTAACTTTATTTAAGACAAGCTCCTCTGTAATAGTAATAGTTCATCTCTACCTGATTTAGGATGCTAATGGCCTTTAATTTTATAGATACAAGAGTATTCAGCACAATGCTCAATTTTTTTATTAGTCAGCAATAAACAGCAGTTCTCAAGATTGAAATACTATTCATCAGGTATGTCGACTTTTTTGCATGAAGTGAGGACATACCTCAATCATGAGAATTTTGAACACTCTTCCTGAAACACTAGGAAAAGGCTTACTTTTACCGAAACCAATTATTCAGGCATTGAAAGTGGGGAGTTAGTTGAAAACATCTCTGCAACTTTCTAGGCATTGTTTGTGGGAATCATAACTAATAGGGCAAAGATACTGCTGCTAGAAAGGTTACTGCTCTTTCTTCCTTGCTACAATGGTTGTCAATGCATTTCATGGATGATGTTCAAGCTGACAAAGCTGCAATAACTACACGTTGCTTTCCTATGTAATTTATGGATTTAAAATTGATTGGGCTTTATATTTTTCTTCCTATTCAAAGGGAAACCCTATTTTTTTTTGTGTAAGCAAGTTAACCCACTTACTTTCCTCTTACCCTAGTTCTCCTCTGTCTCTCTTTTCTCTAATTTCCTTCTTGATGGGAAAGTTGGAAACCCTATGGAAAGTGAAAATGGCATTCTAAAAATATTCTTGAGCACTATGTGATGAGTTTCAGTTGTACTTTCTAGTCTTCCTTAAAACCTTCTGAATCACTTTTACGAATAACATCACCTCCTAGCTTAATATCATTAGTAATGCAGCTTGTCTTTTCAGAGAAGTCCAGTGGAAATTCTGGGTTGATCCCAGCATTTGCTGTATTACTGAGGACGCTAGGGCCTAGCTTTTTCACCTGCTCTGAATTGATGTTGCAATCATGTCTTAGTAATTCCAATCCTCGAGTTCCACTACCCATTCCAAATGAGAAGATCTACAAACTACCATCATCATGTAAAAAAAGAACATTATTTTTGTCCTTAGAGAGAGGCCTGTAAGCTAAAATTCCAACGCATTGAGAAGATGGACTTCCAGGCAATCGCAGAAGTTGTGCACACAGCTCCATAAAACCAAGAGACACAGTAAGTGGAGAGTTCGACTTCAAACTAGAGAGGCAGACAAAAAAACCACTGCCATCAAGCAACTCCTTCCAGTGATGTAGTCCAGCAGGCCTTAATTGACCATCTTGATCACCCTCAAGAACACTTGATACTTTGCTAATAGATGTCGCATCAGGATTCAAATGCCCAATCAAAGTTGAACCATCATGATAAGAGAGGAAAATTAATCTGTAGGCTGATGTGAAACACAAAGATATACCTTTTGACTGCACATCTCTACCGTGGAGATGGATAGTCTCTGCCAAAATTTGAGCTCCAATATAACCCTCTACTTCTATTTGTTGCCTATACAACATGCCATGTTGTGATAGTACAAAAAGAACTAGCCGACCACGTAAGATGGGTACTAATACTGCATCAATAATTGAATCTTCCAATAACAGAATATAATGCATAGGGCTAATGTTATCTTGGGACAGGTCATAAATATTCACAAACTTGTTGGTCACCACCATGAGTTGAACCTGAGAACCAGGAAGCTAGGCTATTTGTTGAATGTAAGCACCTTGCAAAGCAAGCTCAATTGCAAGACGGTCTATTATTTCATCTCGAAAATTGACAGTGAGAACTTGGCATTGCTCATACCGTCGAGATGGATAGTCTCTGCATCTAAGATTTTTACTTTGTCACCTTCTCCTACTGCAAGCCTGCCTCTGCTATTTATAGTAAGAAGAGATTTGATGATAGAGCCACTTGAAAGATGGGATTTAAGTTCCCTTGCATTAGAATATTCTGTTTTAATCTTCATGTCCAGAGATCCACTTTTATATGCCTTCCTTAATTGCAAAAGATCTGAATTGTAGGATAAAACCTTTTCATCACCCAAAACTATCCTCTCATCCTTTGACAATACTGAATGACTAGCCTCGTTAATACCAGGAATAAGTTGTCTACATAACCTCAAAACTTGGCCTTCAATATCCATATCCATAAAAAGTGATAGCAACCCATCCTCTTCCTCTTTGGGGATAGATAACTTGAAATTATTCTCATTCTCCATGCAACCTTCATCCTCAAGATTAGAGTCACTGTCAGATGGTTGAAGATGATCCCTCTCATCTGAGAGAGGCAAGAATGGATCAATTCCGCTAGCCCCCCTCAATGATGTAGTGCTGGAAGAAACATATTTTCGAGGCTTCAAGTAGAGGCAGCTTGTCCCTCTTACCTCTCCTGCTCCACAATCACAAAAGAAATGGCTTAAACGAGAGTAAACAACTCTGTGACCCCTGTGGCACAACCTGGCACAAATAGAACAACACCCTTTAGAAACATTCAGATCACAAGTGTAGCAGAAGTACCAATGTTGTTCCATAAAGTTGCTTCCACTAGTGGTGAATGTACAAACTTTTGATGCAAGTGATTGTTCACTGTTACTCTCATCATCATCTTCTTTATCTATACTAGCCAGTTCTCCATCAGATGTGCCATCATCCTCCTCATCATCTGCTGATGTGGCATCACACTCAATCACACTAGAATGGACCCCATGATTGACTGGATTAACCAAAGCCTCCAATTTCTTTCTAGGAACACTAGGCTTCAACTTACAGCTAGCAGAATCATTGTTAGAACTAGTGTTTGACCAAGGCTTCTCTGTTAATTTTTTAGAAACATGCTTGTTAGCACCATACGAACCCAGTGCAGAAACCTGAAAACCAAAGACAAACTTCAAACCCTCTAGATGGGTTTCATTGGCAGACAACTTGACCACCATATCAATTTCCCTCTTGATAATTGTTAAGTTTTCATATGCTTAGCTAAGATATCAGTATTTCATTTCATTTTCATGAAAAAAGCATATAAACAGGATCACTGAAAGATAGACAAGCACAACCATAAAAAAGGAACACAAAGATTTATACTGGGAAAACCCTAAAGGGAAAAACCCAGCAAAAGCTTCCTCAATATAGATGACCCAAAAAGATAAAAGATAAAACCAGCAAGGAGATCAAAGCCTGATCCTCCTCCTTCTCTAGCTACTTCTCTTCTCCACTAATGTGCTATACAAGTGAGAGTGTGTGTCACAAATGAGGAGCACTACACCTCTATTTATATTCATCCGATCACTTAAGTTAACTCATTTGACATGTGGGCTCGAGTTAAATCATGTAGGCTCGAGTTACACATGTAGGCTCAAGTAACCACACTGGGGTGCTGATGACCCACCTTTACAATTAGAGGGGACTACCTCATGACTCTTATTAGTTCTTCCGATTAGGAGCATCGAGGTACAATGTAATACAAGTGGTTCTCCCGGTAGGACCATCAGGGACCACAAAAAGATACATATAGAATATTCTTCGAAGTTACAATATTTCAACACTCCCCCTTAACAAGAAGGGTATTCTACAACAACATCAACAACAACAAGAGTAGAGATAGGGGACATCATCAACATCAACAGGGTAACACATCTATAAATCATTGGAAGCTTTTCAACATCATGTAGTCTTCATCTTCAATCTTCAGTCTTCATCATCAGCAACATCTTCAGTCTTTGATCAGCAACATTTTCAGCATTTTGATCTTTCAATCAACAACATATTCAACACTTGGACCTTTCGATCAGCAACATGTTCAGCACTTTGACTGTTCGATCAGAAACAACATCTTTAGCATTTTGACCTTTCGATCAGCAACATCTCCAGCACTTTGAATTTTCGATCAGCAACAACATCTTCAACATTTTTTCTTTTCGATCAACAACATCTTCAGCATGTTGACTTTTCGATCAGCAACAACATCTTCATCATCTTGACCTTTCGATCAGCAGAAACATCATCATAATCATATTCTGATTTGTCGATCATAACCATCATCACATTATGATCTTTTGATCATAAACATCATCATCAAACTATGATCTTTCGATCAGAAACATCATCAACATAGAGACATCATCATCATACTCTAATCTTTTGATCAAAAACATCATCAACATACTCTGATCTTTCGATCAGTACGTCATCATCAGCAGCAGCAACAACCTGCAATCCACAACTCAAAGACAGAAAGTCTTTGGATCATTTTTGGACTTAAATTCCAGGGATGATATAATCCCACCACATTCTCAACAACCTAAGTTACCGGATTGATTACGGGAGAATGAGTCCCTATCAATTTAGGACTAAGTCCAAGGACGATGCAATCCTACCACATTCTCGACGACCAAAGTCACAGGATACAATTACGGGATAATCACTCCCTATCACTTTAGGGCTTGAGTCCAAGGATGATGCAATCCTACCACATTCTCAATGACTGAAGTCACTGGATACAATTACGGGATAATCACTCCCTATCACTTTAGGACTTGAGTCCAAGGATGATGCAATCCTACCACATTCTCGACGACCGAAGTCACCGGATATGATTACGGGATAATCACTCCCTATCACTTTAGGACTTGAGTCCAAGGATGATGCAATCCTACCACATTCTCGACGACTGAAGTCGCCAGATACAATTACGAGATAATAACTCCCTATCACTTTAGGACTTACGTCCAAGGATGATGCAATCCTACCACATTCTCGAGGACTGAGGTCACCGGATCTATTATGGACAGATGTCCCGGGATGATACAATCCCTCTTCATTCTCGAAGACCGAGGTCTCTGGATCACTTTAGGGAAAGTGCCCAGGGATGATACAATCCCACCACGTTCTCGAGGACCAAGGTCACCGGATCTATTGTGGACAGATGTCCTGGGATGATACAATCCCTCTTCATTCTCGAGGACTAAGGTCTCTGGATCACTTTAGGGAAAATGCCCAGGAATGATACAATCCCACTGCAACATCATTACTCCCCCTTTCGAGGAAGGTCTTTCCGAACAACACCAAGCTTGTCTCGAAAGTGTTCAAACTCTACTTGAGGTAGAGGCTTCGTCAGTACATCATCATCCAAACCATCAGCATCTACATCTTCAGTATGTGAATACTGAACTATCATCATCTGTATCTCCAGTATGTGAATATTGAAATATCATCTATATCTTTAGTATGGGAATACTGAAATCATCATCATCTATATCTTCAGTATGGAAATAATGAAACATCATCATCTATATCTTCAGTATAGAAATACGGAATCACCATCATCTACATCTACAGTATCATCATCTGCGTCTTATCTTGTATGTAGAAATACTGGATTTCTATGTTTTACGTCGCAACACAGGGTTCTTTGTCATCACAACTATGGTTATCACATAGAATCATTGTAGTATCCATCTTTAGGTCAAAGAGACCTGATATCATCTTCTGAAGCCATATGGCTTCACAACTTAGTAGAGCAATCTGCTATGTATTTTGCTTCAACTGTGCTAAGAGAAACACTGGACTATTTCCTGCTAAACCATGAACTCATAGCAGACCTCAAACAAAAGCATATACCTGATGTGCTTTTCCTGTCTGATATACTTCCAGCCCAATCTGCATCTATGTAGCCATGCAATCTATACTCATGGCTACCATCATAGTATAGACCAAAGTCTATAGTCCCTTTCAGATATCTCATCACATGTTTTGCAGCTACTAGGTGAACCCGTCTTGGTTGAACAAGATATTGACTTAAGGTGTTCACAACAAAACAAATGTCTAGTCTGGTATTTGTTAAGTACATTAATGACCCAATTATCTATCTGTAGTGAGTCACATCCACTAACTCTAATGAGTAATCAACTAACAGCTTCAGGTTGGAGTCCATGGGTGTGGCCATGACTTTGCATTTCAACATATTGAATCTCTTCAATATCTCTACCACATACTTTCCCTGGTTGAGAAAGATTCCTTCTGAACTTTTCCATACTTCCAGACCTAGGAAATAATGCATTAATCCAAGGTCTTTCATCTCAAATTCTTCTACTAGCTTCGTCTTGCTTTCCATGATCTGTTTCTCATTCCCCGTCAAGAATAAGTCATCCACATATAGTAATAGAATGACAAGTACATCTTCTACAACCTTGTAGGAAAGGTTAGGATCAACTTTACTCTTGGCAAAGCCCATGCTCATTAGGAAACTATCTATTCTTCCATACCAAGATCTGGGAGCTTGCTTCAAGCCATAGAGGGCCTTCTTCAACTTGCATACTTGATTCCTTCTGTCTTCAACTTCAAATCCTTGTGACTATTCGATGCAAAACTCTTCCTCAATCATACCATTAAGGAAGGCTTGTCTTTACTTCATCATGGAAGAAACTACCATGATAGTTTTGAAGGATGTGTACCTTGCTTCTCGGAGTAAGTGTCTATTCAGAATTAATTCCCTCTTTCTGATAGAAACCTCTAGCCACAACTCTTACCTTACTTCTATCAGCAACATATCTTATCTTGCAAATCCATTTGGAAGATACCACATTCTTGCTTTCTGGTTTGAGTACTATATCCCAAACATCATTCTAGTATCATAACATCTTCTATGAGTTTGTCTTCTCAGGTCATCAACATATCCTAGTCTTCTACATTCAACCTTGAAGGTTGGAACCCACTTTACTCTTGGTAAAGTCTCGATCCATCACAAATCTATCCATCATGTCGTACCATGTCGAACTCAGATATAATTTTCTGTAGTCACTCCCCCTGAAATGGAGTATCATCTTCTCTCTTCGTTCTATACATGTTGTTCTATGCTTGATATATACTGGTCAATAGAGTATGTCATGTCATAGTCTATTCTTTCTGGGGAGAATCACGAACCTTGCTTTGTACACTTGTTCCATCATATCGTATCCATCATTCCCCATGATCAACTGTTATTCTTTGATCATAGCTTCTTTCATAGCATTCTTTTCTTCATCTTGAGTTATCTCTTGTACCCATGGTGGTATTCATCCTTCAAGGTGGATCTACCACTCTCTAAATCTCTTTCTTTCGTCATGGTCTCTCTGACCCTGGGAGCTTCAGATTCATGTTTATTGGAGTGAATCTTGAATTGTCATCACTTTCTCTTCAGAACAAGTCTCATCCTTCTTTTCTTGTAGGAGGTTGTACATGACCTTTCCTACAATTCAAATGCACCAGTTGCATGGTTAGAACTATTTCATAAAACATATGCATAACGACAAATTCTTATGCATCATGCAACTATTTAGTCAATACAACATTCATCCATATCTCACATAAACTTTCTAGATGCCTTCCATCTCCACCATGACATTATTGAGATTGTGCACTGATCCAATATTTCAGCAAAGAGGTTTGATAAGTAGCAATGGAGAGTTATATAGCACCATGAGCTACTTACCCATCAAATGCATATTAGTAGTATACATTCATTAATGCAAACAATCTATCATGCATAACACATCAACTGAATATAATCAAATGCATAACAAAAGAATACCATTAAATGACAATTGAATACTTATCTTTTGTTTGTTTCATGGGTAGACTCCTTCTTGGTCATTCTGCTTCATTATCTTCTTTATTCATGAAATCATCATTTCTTATCTAGATGATAAGGTGGATAAGAGATTCTTTAAGAATTGATTCCTTCATATTCCCCATCGCTTGAGGGATCTTCTTTGAATGGTGAGAGCTTGATCTTCAATTGCTTCCATCTTTCTTCTTCTCTTCTTATGAGACGAGCTTCTTCTTCTTCCCAAAGTCTGTTGAAAGTAATCACTTCCTTCTGGAACACATTTCTTAAATGAATGAATTCCATGATCCTGGGAGGCCATTCAAGGTGGCCATCACCACTTCTGCATTCTTCACTTCTTCTTTCCCCGCTTGAAGTTGTTCTTTGATTTGAGAGATCCTTGTGACTGCATGGTCTCTGTATTCTGGATCTTCACATTCTTCAGCTGGTTTCTTAAGGTCATATTATGATCTATGTTCTTTCCTTCAAATATATTGGTAAAGGAATCAAACCTCATCGATGTCTTTAGGGAAGAAACTTGTAGTAAAAGTTGATTTGTAACTGAATCATCAATGATCTTCTGGGCTTTGACCAAGTTCTTCTTGAGAGAGGCTTCTAGCCTCATCTCCCTCTGAAACTAGAACCTCTATGCTCATGTAGGTGTCCAATCTATTTTATTCATAGAGATCATATTATTCTAGGCTTGGAAGCTGTCAACTTCACCAAGCTTATCATCAAGCTGATGTGATAGATCACTTTGAAATGAGAACATAGCAAAGGATTAGATCTTACCGATTTGAGGTGTCCGTCCTGGTTCCGGAGCTGGCTGATCTAGGGTTTGTCACAGAAACCCTAATTTCAAAACTTGGAATATTTTAGATCTGATTGGATAGACAGATAGATCTCTTCAAATGGAGTTGTCCAATGTACTCCATTTCTGAAAACAGTGGAGGGAAGCTCCCGGAACAGGAAGCCCTAATTTTCCAATTTCTTTAGCAGAAATTCCTGTTACTGTTTCTATGATATCTCCAAAATTTCTGATTCTATGTATCTGAAATTTTGTACTGACGTAACCTAACATGTCCCTGATCCAAAACCATAGGTTTAATCAGAATTGGTTTCACCATTTTGGATTTATGATCCTTTTCCCAAGGTGACCTGTTACAGGACTGTTCAGAACAGCGAAGTTGTACGGAATGCCACGTGTCACTGGTTCATCTGCTGATTCTGATATTCAGACCAACGAAATTAAATTCCGTGCCCTTTCTTGAAAATCTTCAGGAATTCCATTTGGACCTTTGTATCCCAAGATATTGCAATTATTCCCAGGTGTCCTGTTTAGGGATGAATTCTGGAAGAGGCTGGAACCCTAACTTGGAGATTACATATCTACTGGAATACAGAGAATCTGAGGATGAATTTTAAAAACAATGTTCATCAGGATTTTATATTTGGCCCGTGAAATTTTCATCTCTTGATCCTTCACCAATATCGGAATATAGTGAATGTACCAAAACGTAGCAGTTTTAGTATTTAGGGTTTTTCTAGCTCGGGGTCAAACTAGGGTTTGACTTTCCCAGAGTTTCACCCAACCAAATTTATTGATCCAGGTCTCTAAACTTCGGTTTTGATGAGAATAAAAATCCTATGATGGTCTCACTCAAAAATTTCTTTTCTGTAGAAAGCCCTAATTTCCACATCGAAAACTGAAAATGCTCGGAATCGAATTCTGCTTCGACAGAAAGATACGCCCTTCAATGGAGAGTCATCCTAGCATAATTTTGCTGATGGATTGTGGAGAGAGACCCAAAAATTAAGAATCCCTAGCTTCTATAGCTGCACAATGTCTTCTTCTCAGGTTAGCTCTGATACCATGTTAAGTTTTCATATGCTTAGCTAAGACATCAGTATTTCATTTCATTTTCATGAAAAAAGAATATAAACAGGATCACTGAAAGATAGACAAGCACAACCATAAAAAAGGAACACAAATATTTATCCTAGGAAAACCCTAAAGGGAAAAACCCAGCAAAAGATTCCTCAATATAGATTCCCCAAAAATATAAAAGATAAAACCAGCAAGGAGATCAAAGCCTGATCCTCCTCCCTCTCCAGCTACTTCTCTTCTCCACTAATGCGCTATACAAGTGAGAGTGTGTGTCACAAATGAGGAGCACTACACCTCTATTTATATTCATCCGATCACTTAAGTTAACTCATTTGACATGTAGGCTCGAGTTAAATCATGTAGGCTCGAGTTACACATGTAGGCTTAAGTAACCACACTGGGGTGCTAATGACCCACCTTTACAATTAGAGGGGACTACCTCATGACTCTTATTAGTTCTTTCGATTAGGACCATCGGGGTACAATATAATACAAGTGGTTCTCCCGGTAGGACCATCGGGGACCACAAAAACATACATATAGAATATTCTTCGAAGTTACAATATTTCAACAATAATAAGCTTTATTGTGGACTCACCATTTGCCAACTGAACTACAAAATTGAAGTATGCTTTCACGGTAGGAACATCAAATGACAGGAATGCCTTCTCTAGACCCACAAGCAATGCATCAAGAATGTGATCACAAAGTTCTCTTGATTTTGAATCAGATGAAGGTGACACCAGAGCATTGATGAAAGCAATAGTTGAATCTCTTACTGAATTAGAGACTCCTGTTGACAAATTACCTACAGCTGATTGAGCAGTATATCCTAGCAGCATTTTTTCCAGCCATGAAGCCAAAGAAGATGAATCCATCAATAAGAACTTTTCTTGAAAGGTGTGTTTCAAGTTAATATAACTCAGATCACATGTTAAAATATTAACAAACAGCTGTAGCACCTTCATATTCACTGACTCATTATGGCATCCATCCAAAGCATCAATTAAAGGAAAAAAGTTACCATTGCCTCCAAGAAATTCCCGGAACTTGTTGTATTGGTTCAACATCAATGAGTCCTCAGTGTTCCCCAAATAAAACTTAAGCAAAATGACTTTACTAGGATCCGTTCTCAAGCATTCCACCATATCAGTTGCACTTGTAAGTATATTCTCTTTAATAGATAAGTTAACCTCCTTGCTTGAGTTCATTTCTTTTACCAGGCTTTCCATGTTCTTCAGCAAAAATAGATCACTATACATACATCTCTCTTCTATAGAGGGAATTAAATTATAAAACAGGATTCTACATTTATCATGTATACCCTCAAATAGCCTGTCAAACTTTATGGTCATTATGACCTCAAGAAAACTATTGAAAACTTCTACATCAACGTCAATTCCCCCTAATGCATCTCTTGCTCTGAAAAATTGCTCAATTGTATACAAAAATCCCTCAACAGAGAGGGTAGAAGAGACCACAACTGCACTCCCTGGATGAACATGTGATGGGAAACCATGCAACGAGAAGCTCAGAAAAAGTTTGTTCAGGTTCCTTGTGTTTTCTTTGCTCACAATTCCTCTAAACTTTGTCAGAGTTCCAAGTACAGACTCTATAAGCTTAAAGCTAGCTCCTAGCTTCCCCAATAGCTCTTCCTACTTTGACTTGTCATAACCTGCTTGAAGCAGCAAATTTAGTGAAAACAGTGCATCATCTTCACATCCTCTTCCATCAAGAACAAAAAGCACAGCTTTTCACAGTGCCCTGACATGCATGCTCAAAAGGGATGTCAATATTTTCAGCAAAACGCTTGATTGCCCATCCTTCAATACACAAAAAACTAACTACTCACAAAGTGTGAGTAATGAAGTATCTTTAGATGTCTGCTCTATCCAAAATGTGTCCTCTCTTGAAACTGGGATCTTTCTCAGAGACACTTTCCACAGACCTGCCTGGAGCAATGATAAAATTAAAGACAGCCATGCACTATGCCTTAAGAATAACCAACCCCTTTACTTCACACTATGTTCTTTGTATAATGTTTGAAGCTGAGAGAGTATATCTAGAATGATATTTTCTAGCTGTGATAGCTCCCCTGTATAGCCAAAATGAACATTATGGCGAAGAATTCTGCTAAAACTTATGAAGTATTCAATTTCAAGCAACTTGTCTTTGCCCAATTCAGGACTCCATGGCCAAACACCAGCTTCCTTAACATCAATATCTGATAGAGTGATCCAGCCAAGTACAAAACAATATCTTTCAAGTATAAGCTCATGCACTTGGGAAGCTTCCCTATTCTGCCACACTTCCAAAATGCGACAAACAACAGAATAGAGATCAAACCAACTTAAACCTAGATATTCAAGAACTTTGTGTTCTACAATACCCCAGTTATGAACCCCACTAACGTCAATCAGTTGCTGAAAGAGATCAGCCATTCCATGCTCTTCTGTGACTCCCTCATTCACATTTATAACACTTTGTACCACATGATATACCCATGATTCTAAATAGCCTGTTCTTGTGGGAAGCTGAAAAGTTCCTCCTTGTGTAATCTGTATTAACTTTTTTATTATATTGAACATCAACCAGGATGGGAAGGTTGTAGAGTGGAGAATCATGTGCCGAAGAATCAACATCAGTCTTGAAATTAGCAAAGACCAGCAAACCAATTGTGTGTTGTTAAGTTCCACTGGAGGACAACTTACATTGCTGAGGGTAGAAAAAATATTCTCTGCCATTTTAACTTTTTCAAATGCATTTGAAGAATGAAAATCCATGAGAAGAACTTCCAAATGAAATAGGGATGGAAGACTTGCACAAACTTCTTGGATATTTAAGCACCCTGAATATGTAGCTTTCACTTTCTCAACAATAAAACCAGCGTAGCCTTTGCAAATTTTGAGTCTTAAGGAGTCATCTCCCAAACTGGACCCTGTGGATGTCCTTAGAATAAGAATGCGAGCTACAAGAACAAGAGAATCATCATTATAAGAAAACCTCCCATCCTCTACCTTCAGAACTTGATTTACTAGGTGTTCTTCAAGTTCGATGGATAAGGCATGCCTCATAACAAGTTCATGTAACAGGTTAAAGCATGCTTTGTGAAGATGTTCAAGGAAGTGTTTTTCATAGGACATATCTGAAACACCAGCCCCCTCCCTTCTTTCATCAACTGAAAGATGTGGCTGTAGCATTCATAAAATAGCACTGGCATGTTCTTCATTAAGTTGGTGATAGGCTTCTTTGTAAATAGAAGAATGCCAATCTAGAGAAAAAATACACTCTTTAATAAAACTAAGCACTTCAACAACTCCTTGTAAAGGAATATTACTGGAGTCAAAAACACTATCATTTGTAGAGCAGGGCTGTTCATGTCCATCAGAGATTACTACTTTCCTGCTAGCCTATGAAAACAAATCTCCAAAGAGAGCATCATCTTCATGCTCGCTTGCAGATTCTGTGCTAAATACCTGCAAAAAGAACTGGAATGAAAGTAACTATTAACAAGAGTGAACAGGAACAAGCATGCACATTTCTCCTTTTTTTAATGAATGCATATAGTAGATAAAAGAAAAAGAAAGCCAAATAAGTAAAAGCTGTTAAGTGTAGAGTTTCGCCAGATATTTGTATGAGATATTAATAAAAATATAGATGGACCTAAGCATTAAAGAAAGACAAATTGAAACATTACAAGTTTGCAACACCATTTGGAGGGAAAGTGCATGAATGTCAATTCTTGCCTATTGCTCATAAAGAACTGAATTTCTTAGCAGCTGTGAAGATGTCTCCTCCATTGTGACTACCTTGTGTCCATTTACCATTTGTTTCTCAACTAACTGGAAACTAACATCAGTGCAATTCCCTTTTAAAAGAGACAAGAAAATTCCAAGCAATTTTGAAACAAATTTCTTCATACTTTTCTTAGAAGCATGACATGACTAAACATCCACGTTATGGCATACAAGCTGCCAAATCGCTGGGACTAGGGAATGTTAAGCGACGGCCTGTAGGTGATTTTTTTTTTTTAAATTCAATACCATCGCTTAAGCGACGGTTTTCTTTGGTTAAGCGACGGTTAAGTGACAGTTGTCTTTGGTTAAGTGACGGTTAAGCGATGGTTTTCTTTGGTTAAGCGACGACCATGCTGTAGAAGCGACGGCCTGTAAGTGTAGTTTTTTTTTTAATTCTCCACCGTCGCTTAACTGACGATTTACATTTAACCAACGGTAAACTGAGATGTCGCTTAATTGATGGATTGGAAAGATGTCGGATAACTGACGAAAATCCACCGACACTTAAAAAAAATCATAGTGCCGTACATGCGACAAGGAAGTGTCAAAAATCCGACAATACGGCCATCAGATTTTTGGTCGAAATGTAGTAGTGGGAGTAAGAAGGATGTACAATCTTTTATTGGTAAAATCAATTTTCTGTGTTGGTTCATAACAAATTTTGCTGAGACCATCAAATAGATTAAAACCATGTTGAAGAAAGATCAAGAGGTCAAGTGGACTGCAGAAGCAAAAAACTCATTTGAAAAGATTAATATGGCTCTTACAAAAGCTCCAATATTAGTAAGTCCATATTTTACAAAGGATTTTCTAACTTTTTATTTTGCATCTGAAGATACATTGGTTGTTGTTTTATTACAGAAGAATAAGGATGGTCTTGAACAACCCATTGTATTTTTCAGCAAAACTCTTAGAGATTCAGAATTAAAATACAACACTTTAGAGAAGCAGGATTACTCATTAGTAAAAGCTTTGAAGTTTTTCAGAATTTATGTTTTGCATTCCAAGGTTATTGCTTATGTTCCTAATGCTTCCATTAAGGATTTTTTGACACATCCTGACAGTGAGGGAAAAATATGGAAGTGGATTGCAAAAATAATGGAATATGATGTGGATAGCATACTTACAAAGCTAGTAAAGGGACAAGGTTTAGCTAAATTGATAGCTGATTCAAATTTCGAAGATTTAGGTATACATCTCATGGAAGAACAGCCAGCATAGTAAGAAATTCAAGCAAAGCTATAGAAAGAAAAGATTATGGACCACTATTCAGCATCCACATGGTATGCAGATATTGTACACTTTTTTTTGTATTTGCAATGTCCAGAACATTTAGACAAGAAAGATGCTAGGTCTTTAAAATTGAAAACTACTAAATATTGTTTGATAGAACAACAGTTGTTTTGGAAAGATCTAGGGGTTATTCTACTGAGATGTTTAGATAAACCAGAAATTGGAGGAGTAATATCTGAATCCCATGAAGGTGCTTGTGGGGGACATAAGTATTGGAAGGCGACATCATATAAAATTCTAAGAGCCGGATATTATTAGCCTTCCTTATTCTCAGATGTATATCAGCATGTAAGAGCATGTATCCCTTGTCATAAGTTTGTCGATAAACAAAAGTTGCTATCATTACCATTAAAATCAATTGCATATAATGCTCCTTTTTAGAAATGGGGTTTGGACTTCATAGGAGAGATAAATCCATCTTCCTCAGGGCAGCATAAGTGGATTTTGACTGCTACAAATTTCTTTATTAAATGGATTGAAGCGATTCCCAAAATAAATGCAACATATAAGGTGATCATAGATTTTATTGAAGAAAAAATTCTTAGTGTATTTGGTTGTCCTCAGAAATTATTAACTGATAATGCTAAAGCTTTTAAATCTAAGGCTATGGGGGCATTTTGTGAAACGAATGGGATCATGTTGAAACATTCAACACCTTATTACCCTCAGGGGAATGGGTTAGCTAAGTCATCTAATAAGAATATCATTCAGAGTATCAATAAGTTATTGAAGCAGAATAAACGATCATGGGAGTCTATGTTAAAATATGCATTATGGGTAGACAGAATCACAGTTAAAAAAACAATTGGAACTTCCCCTTTCCATTTATTATATGGTACTGATGCAGTTTTTCCTGTTCAGTTGGGTATCCTAGTGATGAAATTTTTTCAAGATTGTCAGCAAGAACCTAATGATATGCAAAGATGAATTTATGCACTAATAGAGTTACAGCAAAAATGAGAAACAGTGGAAGAAAAGGCTCAGCTATACAGGTTAAAGATCAAAGAAAGATTTGATAGGAAGATCAAAGATAACACTTTTTTAGTGGGAGATATGGTTTTAAGATGGGATGCTAGGAAGGAGTAGAAAGGAAAGCATGTCGATTTTGATAACCTTTGGTTTGGTCCTTTCATAGTATCGAAGTTTCTAGAAAACAATACTTTTGTACTACAGACTTTGGAGGGTGAGGAATTGTCTAATCTAGTTAATGGACAATTCCTCAAGCATTTTTACAGTTTTTGAGATGGATACTGGACTTTCATTGTATATACTGGTGTGAATAACAAAATAAGGACTCCATGACCCAATGGAAATTTTGCAGACTAGCAGGTACTAGCACAGAAGGCACTGGTCTACAATTTCTTGAAGCCTCACATTGAGGACTTCATCTCGTAGTAGGAGCCAGATGTTAGATCATGTTTTTGTTTTCCATCTTTTAATGCTTTTGTTTATGTTTTGAAGCTTGGTTTTAATTCATTACTCCTATAAAATTATGTTCCTTAGGATAGTTTTAATCATTTTCCTTTAACTTTCATGTTATTTGTTTTTTTTAGTTTTATTTATTTTTAAATAATTTGTTTTGATTTCATAGTTAGAGGGCTTATAGAAGGCTTATATGGATTAAAAGGTCTAAAAAATAACATAAAAGCTTGATTAAAGTTCCTAAACCAAGTATAAACCTTTATCATGAGTTTAATTTTTGCAAATCATTAACTCAAACTTTCTTGTACCGCAAGCCTAAAAAAATGCACACATGCGCTACAAGAAAGTCGTGCAGTTCAAAAATCATCATTTTTGGTTCAGTTTTCTTTGAAAATCTCACACATAAGATGTCAATCATACTAGGTGATGGATTTGATACATGTTTCTTTTAGAATAATCACAGTGACAGGTGTGAATATCATCATGAGGGCAAGTGCACATAGAGTAGATGAAGGACGTGGCGAAAAATCAACACTTTGTAATCAGAATTTTGAAACAAAGCAAAAAATTAGGGCTTTGAGGAGCGGTGTTTGGAGTTATCAAGGTGGTCATAGAAGATTGGGGAATGCAATTGGACACCTAACAGTCAAGAAGATACAATTCTAGTAGTTGGATTAGTTATTTTGACAGGTAGGCTGCGAATCGTTACCAAGGTTCATAAATTTGGGGTTTTTCTAAGAATAAGACTAATGATAGAATTGATGGAAGATTATTATTTTTTAAACCTAATCCATACTAAATGATGAATTACCAGTCAATGGAATTAAAGTATTTATCAGTGAAACGAGAGAGTTCAGTTTAGGGTTCTTAGGTTCCCCTATACAGTATTGTCTGTTAGTTTATCAAAACTTGAAGAAAGTTAGAGTGTGTTTTGTGGACAGAAGATATTTGGAAATAATTCAAAATGAAAAAGAGTGGTAAGACTAATAGAGCAGAACCTTCAGACATGAGTTGGGTTCAAACCTTTCCAGATTGTGCAAAACTGTTTGCAGAAGCAGGGTGGTTAGTGTTTTTTGAAAAGATTGAAGTTTATCACTCAGAATTTTCTTAAAAAATTCGCTCAATGTTTGGATAAGGATGTAGTGTCTTTTGATACTTTGAAGTTTAAACTAACCAGGGAATTGCTAGCAAAAGCAACAAGAATTTTAGATGAGGGTGAATTCTGGTTCAAAAAGGTGCCTTTCACTTCTGATGCTCAGAGATATCTACTTCCAGGTGTAGTAGAAAATTGGAGAAAAGGGAGTACCTATTCAAAAGTTTAAAAAAGAATTGATAGAGCCTATCAAAATCTTACAAAGCTATATCACTTGCGAAGGGAGATTTGCTTTTGTGTTTAAGTATCATTTTAGATTCCTTCAACATCTCAGCCATGCATCCAAAATGAATCTCTCATTCTTCTTCTTGAAAAGTTTACAGAAAATGTCTAGTAGGGTGAAAGAACATCAGTATCACACCAAACAATCAGTATTTCTAGCATTAATAGACCCTTTTTACCATTCTAGAGGTCTCTGTAAGTTAGGTTCCCAAATTCTTAAAGGGTTCTAGCTCAATGGAAGAGTGCATGCCTTACAAGTAGGAGGTTGGTGTTTCAACTCCTCCATTCCCTAATGATATTATAATATCAGTTAAAAAAAACTAAATTATTAACCAAAAAATAAGAGCTAAGTGACCAAACAATGAGAGATAAGTGACCAAACAAAATGACCAAATCGTATATAAAATTACTAAAATTACTAAATTAGTGACCAAAAAATTAGAGATGTGAAACTAGGCATTAAATAGGATGCAACACGTGGCACTAATGATGAAGTCAAACATGGTGCTGATATGGTAGAAAAATAAGATGCAAAACTAGGCATTGAAAGGGATGCAACACATGGCGCTAATGATGAAGCCAAACATGGCGTTGATATGGTAACAAAATAAGACGTTACTTTGGATACAAAACATGGCACTACATAGGAAGCAAAATATGGTGCAACAATAGAATAAATATTTAGCGTCATTTTGGTAGCAAAACACGATGCAAAAAAGGAAGCAAAAATTGGCGCAAATTTGGAAGCAAAAATTGACACATATTTGGAAGTAAAACATGGTGCAAAATGGGATGCTAAAGTGGTAGCAAAAATGGATGCAATATTGGATGCTACTTTGGATGCTAACATGGTGCTATTAAGGATGCAAATATGATGCTAACTTGGATGTAATTTAAGAAGCAAAAGCAGACACTCGCTAGGAAGCAAAATATGACGTTATTTAGGAAGAAAACCTTGACTTTGTTTAGGAAGCAAAGTTGGGCGCTATTCCGAAAGAAAAAAAATAGACATTATTTTGTACATCGTAAAGGATGCTATATAGGAAGAAAAAATAGATGTTTTTTGAGACCCTTTAATTTTTTTCCATGACACGTCCCATTTAGCGTCTAGTTTGACCACTCAATGTAAACAAAAATTGCACTAAAAAGGGACGATAAATGGGACCCTAATTTCAAGATTTGTTCTAGTGATAGTTGTCAAATTTATTTGTTTTCCATATATAAATATCAGTTATAACTTATAGTTGAATATATAGTAATATCATTGTTTTGGGATATCTTTCTTTTGTTCATCTCTTTCCTTTGGCGGCTCTGCACTTTTTTTCTTGAAACTCGTTCTAAACATAGTTTTTACTACCTATATATTTGTGAAAGAAAAAAGTATATTGTGTATCTATTTTCCTCCTACATAATAAGGAGCCATGCATGATATTTACACAAGGAGTATATGAACTTAGGTCTGATAAGATATTCTATGCACTTTGAATTAGTTGCAAAGCTAAATCCAACCCACCCCCACTGTGATTAAATGCATAATTTTGTGAACTTGAGATACGCATCTTTAAGCTTTGTGACTTTGTGGCATACATGAAACCTAATTTTAGGTGGGTCCTATATTACTAGAGTCCTGACTAGGGAATCTGTTTTTCTTTCTATTCCTGTTCTTCTTCTCTCCTGCATTCTCATCTTGACACTACAGTAGAAACACTACTATTCAATTTTATATTCATAATATATGTTGAGAGGGGTCTGTTTCATATTGTATTTTTCCTAAAGGGCCAAAACCCTCTAGCCTTGTATCTTGTTTTTTCTAATTTCATGTTCAATTTATCATTTCTTGTTTTTGGTAATGTAGGATGGGTCTCTTCCAGTGTCCATGTTACAGAGAGAAATTCCTATGGCTTGGGGTACCACAATAGATAGCTTGACTCTAGAATTCAATCATTTCCTATATGCAAGAGAAACTAAATATCTAACACTAAAGGATATCGATTCGTACCTTATTCTGGGCGATTGATGTAGATCCCCATTGAGTTTTCTAACTCTAGCTTGTATCGATAAATTGCTTCCTCAACACTCAGCAAACAAGAGAAGCATGCTATATATCATTTCGCTAGACCTACTCTAGCATATATAATCAATAACATATAAGAATTTGAAAGTATCCATGGATTAAATATTCATTTAAATACACATTATTGGACAGGAAAAGATATTTCTATTCATATAAAACAGAGATTACAATAGTGACAACCTCTATCAGCACGTCTGTGAATCGAAGAAACTGAGTCCCCCACTTGGGCCTCCACCACTTCAATCCTCCATCTCTCGATAGCAATCTCACAAGCAAAAGGAAAGCTTTGGAAGAACACAAAAGTGCCCCAAGGGACAAAGGAATGCAGACTCAAGTATAAGCTCTGGCAACAATGGACTATAGTTTTCTTGCTCTTCAATTCCTCCTCCTTCAATGTATCCAAAGGGTTCCTTATATAGCTTTTCAATGGGGTAATGAAACGTCAAATCCAAGCGATCTCAAGGAATATAGAAGGCCAAGAGACAAGTGAGTCGGATCCACATCAAGGAAAACTTCAAAATAATTTGGCCTTTTGCACATATCTCGATATACGCGAGAAAGGGATTAAAAGTCACGTATGGAAATCATTGCATGTTTTTAGGGATGATATTGGAAACATAAAAGGTACAAAAATGGTCCATGGGGTATAAAGAGTCTGCAGAGGGACAGGGAAGGCCATAAAGGTGTGATTCACCATGTGTGGTAAAATCAACTATAACAGATGCCCCCTAATGTGTGAGGTTAGAGGGGTCATATGAAGGCCGAAATACATTATAAGTCCATCCCAAAAGTGGAGTGATGAAGAACCCAATGGAAGAACCAGCCATCCAATTAGTACAATACAATGATAAAAATCTGCACATAACTGCAAGTAGATATAGCCGCTCCTAGATACATAAGAGTACAATGGCCATGAATACGCATGATACAAAATATGACATGTGTGGTCATCACCACGTACAATATAGATAGCTCAAAATATCCATAATGAATATATACAAAGGATCATGATATCCATGAAGGCTGAAGATATATAGTAGATCGAGATCTCCATAATTGCTGGAAATATCTGATATATACTGGAATCAAGTCACGAGAGCTGAAATCTCATGAACACTGTCATGATCAAGGAGGTAGCATATAAGAGATGCCATCAATATGGAAGGTCTTCTATATAAATAGCTATGAGTACATGTCCTACTATGTGAATAGAGCTGTAGAGGTCAAACATAGTAGTCCATCATCTGATTACCGGTCATTGATGTATACTGTTAATAGACACGAGATCACCCACCGATAATGAAAATGGGAATCAAGGTACTATTGTGAAAACTAACAAGTGTCAATAAATGTGTTGAGGTTGAACACTTGATAGAATCCATCGATCAGGGGACATTGATGTATTCCCAAAAAGCTGTTGATGGCGAGAGAACCTGCCGCTGATGAGTGCAAGTCTCAAGGCACTGAAAAATGACTCTAGATTCCTATCCCACAATAAATGATATGAATTTGATGGGATGAAATCCGCTGGAAGGAGGGAATTAAAGCATCCCCCATCATCCAACACGAGGTACTCAGCAAAGCTGTATAGTGTGGAAGGACTCGATCATAAGGTGCATGAACCAGTAACTGTACCAGGATGGCTGACATGCAAAGTCAAGATAACTAAGGAATGGCCAACTCAAGTTTCAACTTCCTTTGAACAAGAGCATAAAGGAAAATGGTGACTGAATGTAGGAAACATAGACTCGATATACAAAACTGGGACATCTCTGCGACATAGGAGGCATCAACAGAGGCTCCATAGGGACTGGAAGCTTAACTAGTCGGTGGAGATAAACTCAGATAAACGAGTACAGCTCCTAAAGTCAAACTATTAACCCAACCAATGGACGTGATATACAGTGCTCTATTCGAAGGCGACACAACTCGATAGCTGCCAAAGATAACATCTTTTCCTGTCTGAATTTTTGGTCTTTTAATTTTTTTGGACTTTTTCAAATATTTGAAAAGCTTGAAAAAGAGTAAAATCGATTTAAAGTTACGGACTAGGAGGAGATGAGGGTCAAATAGGTAAACAAACTAGTTCCAAGCAGTGGAACATACCTATGCTCAATTCAAGGACACATGTGTAGGATAGTGACACTCAGGGGAAAGTCCCCTCCTAGTAAAAATAGGGAATCAAGCTACAAAGGATATATAAAATGGCTCTGCATGGCTAGACACGAGACAAGCTCGGGCTATATGGCTAACACTCAAGTCAGGGAAGCCGACATAAGGCTCAATGAGGTAGGCAAAGCTCATGATAATGCAATTACAACTTGACATAAGGGAGTCCTAGGGAAACAGGCCAGCAAAAAGATCAAGAGGAGTATGAGGCTCTTGCGAAATGTCATGGCGATACTATACAATGAACTCCAAAACCCTAAATGACAAATTATCGGCATGGGAACCAAATACAAACAAGGAGCTAACTAGGGTACCCATGTAAGGTCAAGCTCTACCATTCACATCATGTCACTTCTAAAACAACGAGAAGGTTCTGCGATAGGATAGAATGGGTTCGTACCTAAGGTTATAATGAAATGGTCATAAGGTCATGAAAAATGAAAATGGAGGTGAAATCTAACCTATATTCCAGTTAAAAAATCATACCTGAAATCAGCACGAACAGGTCAAAACAATGGTCAAAACGGCACTCAAAACGATCTCCTACATCATCATATTAGTAAAAAACGGTCCAAAAGGGTCGAAAATGGTCCAAAACTATAGAAGGGGTAAAAATTTTGAAAAAATTGAAAAATTTCTATAAATAGTACAAAATTCAAAACATTATATATCATTTGAAATTTTTACCCAGTTGAGCTCAGAACTTCAAACGCGAATTCCGAGAGTTTCAGCTGGTGGAATTCGACACCGTTTTTTCTAAGTAACTTCCCATGCCCTGCTCTTTCATTTGCATGTAAATTTCTATAATTTCCATGGTCAAAATTGGTTTCTAGGAAAATCTAAGATATGCGCTTTGACCCACGTAGAAATCAAGGATTTTTCTGCATATAGGGCTGGCTATACACGGAAAAATGGCCCAAAGTTGCGTACATACGCGGTTGTTTTGCAAACAGTCGCGTATCCGGCTATGTTTAAGTTTTTCTAAGACATGTAATGACCAAAATTAAATTAAATGTGCAAGATGGTTCTAGAATGGAGGGAAAGAGAGCATGTGGATGTAGAAGAAGCAGTACGGGGTGATCTAATGGCTCAACAAGCTCTTCGTGCATGCGGGCTCTACAAGTTTTGGTGTCTTGGTGGCTTAAGGGCCAAACCAAGACTGTTGTAGATTCTAGTAGACTACTGGGATCCTGACTCAGAGTCTTTCCAGATCGACGGGATGTCCGTCACTATAGAGGTGGACGACATATACTTCATTACAGGATTTTCACGATGGGGGGAAGTGGTGAACCTACGTTCTCATGGGTTTGGAGGTGGCCTCACCATTGATGAGTATATTGTTGTATACTGTTATCCAGACATGGAGAAGGTTTGGAGTCATATCCCAACAAACTCCATACAGGTATTGGGCCTAAAGGCCATACTACTGACACTTGGCAGGATAGCAGGAATAGACTCACTCCACCAAGCCTCACGACCCTTGATATTATATGTAATGGAGTGCATGAGACCCACAATTTATGATTGGAGCACTGCGCTGTTGAGTAACATGAAGCAACAGCTCAGCGACTGGAAGATGGGAACGGTATGAAACTTCAGCAGTATACTGAGCACATTCTTCTTTGAGCGTGTTCCGAGACTTAGCCCTAGAGTTTACGTTCCTTTCCATGGGGTTCAAGATCTGGCCCAACAACGTTGGGCAAACGCGATGCGCAGACTGGGTGGAGGTAGGGTGTCCAACCTTTATCCAGCTGATTTCTTTCCATGGTGGTAGCGATAGATAGTTGCCATCGATGATTACCCCTATGTGGGGATAGATTTTCGGGGAGATCGTGACATGACCCTACCACCAGGATCAGCATACGGTGACATTGGTAATGAATCCCAACCCTCTTTTTAAAGTTTTTTGAATTATTTAATTTTTTGTGTTTTTTGATATATAGACTCAAAAGACATGTTTTTGCGTGACAACACATAGTGACATACTGTCATATGTATGCAAATGTAGGACCATGGTGGCCTGATGATTTCCCTTGTCATAGATGGATGGGAAGAGGAGATGACATCATGGGTCTGGATGCAGAGCAGATGCTCCAAAGCATCCATACAAACTTTGTGCGGCTGACACATAGGGTTCCCATGGCGCAAGTCGAGGACTTGCTTAAGGCCATGCAATGTCAGGAGGTGGGTGTACCACAAGCATGGGTGCAGTTATTTTGATGGCTAGCTAGAGCTGTGGTGACTTTGCGCGATTAGAGCCCCCCTCCTCCTCCCTAGGCTTAGATACCTGGGAGTGATACATTTTGTACTACTGTGTATTATATTTTGGTGGCTCGGAAGCCCCATTTTTGTATTATGACACTTATGTATTATCACATTTTATATGTTTAATGAAAAACATTTATGATGATCAATTTATTTATTTACATGTGTAAAAATGTATGTTTGTGATGAGCTTATTGTCTATGAAAAAAAATGCCAATCTAGCAAATAGTTAGCATATGAGTCAGCAACTTGATTGTAAATTCTTGGAACATGTATGTATGTTATGTTGTCAAATTGTTGTTCTAACAATCTCACACATAAGAATATTCATAATAATGTTGGATCCCTAACATGATACAAGCCATTAAGCTGTGACACTACTAACTGTGAATCAAGACGTACCTCAAGAGAGAGAACACCATGTGAAATGGCATCCTATAGAAGCTCTATAACGACACTATATTCAGCAACATTGTTTGAAGAGGGACATAGACATACCCCTCCTGAAGACAATACCTAACCCATAGGAGTATAAATCACCCAAGCAGCAGAGGCTGAGTGTTGAGTGTGACGGCTAGCACCATTAGTGAATCCTATGTAGATGGAAGACTCCATTGACATCTTCCATAAGAAATGAAAGATAATCACAAACTTGATCACGATAAGAAAAACCTAACTATGCAAAATACTGTACAATAATATACAATAATCATCCCTCACTGAGAATCATGCATAGTACTTTTTAAGATAGAGCCCATTTCTAGGCTCCGCCAAGGCTGTCCCCTCATAATCTACCAGCTCATATGTGCCCATCTCTAACACACATTTGACAACATAAGGACCATGCCACATGGGGTTAAAATTTCCTGCCCCCAAGGGTTCTTTAGCTTGATCCCACAAAAGGACCAAATCTCCTTCACTAAACCTCCTTGGACAGATACATTTATCATACTAAACCTTAACGCAACGCTTATTCACTTCTAGAGCCACCAAGGATTCTCGGTGCTGCTCATCAAGCTGCTCTAAGTGGACCAAACATTCCTCCAATGGGGAAGTGTCTGGTAAGAGCTCTATGGCTAGCTTCAATGAATGGATTTCACATTCAACCAACAAGATAGACTCCACTCCATGTACAAGCTAATATGGAGAAAAACCAGTGGCATTCTTAACCACCATTCTATAATCCCACAAAGAAGGATATAACATGATATGCTAGTTGGTCTTGCTTTGTGCGATGGTTCATTGGAGAATGGACTTAAGTGATTTGTTCACTGCTTCAACCTATCCATTCACTTGAGGGTAATAAGAAGAGGAATGCTCCTGCTTATACCCTAACTTCGAGACCAACTCTTCCATCATCTGATTCTGAAAGTGCCTACCATGGTCAGTGACAAGCTCCTTTGAAATACTAAACCGAGTAATGATCTATTTGAATATGAAATGTCCTCCTGTATCACCATCAGATTTAACCATGGGCACAGCCTTAGCCCATTTCATGAAATATTCAACAGCCATGATAATATGATGATGCCCCCCAGCTGAAGCTGGGTTGAAATCCATGAAATCAATCCCCCACTTAGTTAAGGGACCGGTGGTGATAATTGCATGTAATGGGGCAGGAAGTGACCGCATATTACATGCAAACACTTGGCAAGGGTGGTACTTCTTGATCGTATTGACACAATCTTTAAAGATCAATGGCCAGAAATAACCCGCTCTCAATATTTTTTGGGCTGTAGAAATCCCAGATAAATGACCACCACATGCCCCTCTGTGGAAATCATTCAACACAAGCTCAAACTCTTCATTAGTTAAACAATGATGTAAAATGGAATCTACCCCACGGTAGTATAATGTGTCATCCACTATGAGGTAGTTCTTAGATATGTGACATAACCATCATCGTTCATCCTGTGAAAAGTGAGCAGGGACCTTCAATGTTTGTAAATATATGATAATATCCCCATACCATGGGTCCAAAGTTGAGATCAAGAAAATGTGCTCATCGAAAAACGTATCTTCACAAACTTCCTCCTCCTCCTCGCTTGGGAAATCAGATATAAGCTCCAAAAAAATCAACGATTTTTTTCAATTTTTCTGAAACAAACTCGAGATCGAATTCTTGCAAGATAACAATCCACTTATTATACATTCCCCTGATCATCCTTCTAGTGAGGACAAACTAAAATGGATTGACATAGGCTACCACCAAGGTCTGGTGAAGGAGAATATAGTGTATCAACCTTTGAACTACATGAATGGTAGCTAAGGCAAGTTTCTCCACATGGGAATAACAGATCTATGCATCTATAAGGTTTTTTCTCAAATAATATATGACATGCTCCTGGAGCTCCTCATCCTCCTGAACCAAAACCATACCAATCGTCTCCATGGACACAGCCACATAAAGTAAAAATTCATGACTATAGTCGGGTGGACTAATCATCGGGGTTGATGCTAAGGCTCGCTTAAGTGCATCAAAGGATTCTTGGGATCGCTCATCCTAGCAAAAGGTAGTGTCTTTCTTCCAAAGACACATAAAGCCTCTAGTCAAATTGGCAAAATTAACCACGAATCTTTGCAAGAAATTTGCCATGCCTTGCAAACATTGAAGATGTCTAATGTTTCTCGGGGGAGATAATTGAAGTATTGCCTCAACCTTTAAGGGATCGACTCTTATACCCTCCTTGGAGACAACAAACCATAACAAGCGACCAAACTTCACACAAAAGATGCATTTATGAGGATTTAACCTAACCAAATAATGGTGGCATCTTTTGAGCACTAATCTCAAATGTTAGGAATGACGCATTCTCATACAAGAATGAGCAGCAAGGTCATCCAAAAAGACTTCAATAATTGATTTGAGATCATGGAAAATCAAGGTCATAGCCCATTGAAATGTGGCTCCATCGTTTTTAAGGCTGAAAGGCATCTTCCTATATGCAAACGTACCCCAAGGACAAATAAATGCAATCTTATGTTGGTCCTCGGGTTTGATCTATATCTGATTATATCCGAAAAAGACGTCCATAAAGGAAAATACCTCACTTCCTGCACACTCATCCAAAATTTGATCAATAAATGGTGTGGGAAAATTATCCTTAGGACATGCACGATTCAAGTCACAAAAATCAGTGCATAGACGGATCGCTCCCTGCTTCTTATCAACCAGAATGGGGTTTGAAACCCACTCCATCAAGGGAATGGGATAGATAAAACTGACATTTAATAGCTTTTCTATCTCATCCTTAATCGTGGATGCTTTTCTAGGATTCACCGCGCACAAGCGTTGTCGAACGGGATTAGCTTGGGATAAGTTTTAATTTCATGCTCAACAATGCGAGGATGGATACCTAGTATTTCCTCCTATGACCAACCAATTACATCATGAAACTCTTTGAACAACTCGGTATACTCTTGAATCTCAGCATGGGAACATTCTACCCCAATATAGACATTCTCAATCTTGTCAGGATCATGAGAGATATTGATAGGAATGGTAGGAGATATATTTTCCATGTTTCCATCATCCATTAGACTAGGAGAGCTTAATGGAACCACGAGACTACCAATTCTCTCACTACGAATCTCCCTAAATTCCTCACGCTCCAAATGGTCAAGCTCAGGAAGAGAATAAGATCTATGATGTAACTCTTCCCAAGGTGGCTGAACCCTAGACATGGCCTCAATAATAGCTTCATCTAATGGAAAAACACTATCAAGGTAGTCATGTGCATGAGAAGACTCAACTACCCATGCAGGAAGCACATATGGGTCCTCCTCCTCTGTCCGCGAGTAGGAAGGACTAAGCTCTGCAACACATTCAAGATTTGCTTGATATGCTATCATTGATACAGTAAATGACACATCCATTTCGATAGGCTTACTCGGACGACTCAATGTAGGAAGAATCCAATGATCTTCCATATGGGTAGTGTGAAAAGACACCGAACTCAATGAAGACAAAGCCTCACCGAAACTAGACCCGTTCATAAGAACATGTGTAGTACAACTAAATCTTCCCATAAGGGATGGATACATGCCAACACCCACACTCCCAGTTGTCGGCTGAGAGTGCTCAACAATTGGGATAGAAGCTCTCGATGATGTAGTAACACATGGATTCTTGAATTATGTTTGATCAATAGTAACTATCTTCCCATTAAACGAAAAGCATACAACTTGAAATAGAGAAGAAGCTACAACTTGCATACTATACATCCAATTTCTACCCAGTAACAGATTGTAATCAAGGGGCGCATCAACCACCTTGACCTCAATCACGATGGTCTTCCCTCTCAAATGGACCTTAAGAGAAGGAAGAATGTCGTGCGGCCAAAATGATCTACCATCAAAATTAGTCAACATGGTAGCGGATTTAGACAACTTGGGGGAACCCAAACCCTTCCAACATGACAAAGACATCACGGAAGCAGCAACGCCTTCATCAATCATAGTGCGTTTGACGGTCATGTTAAGACATTCTACATGAATCAAGAAAGACACATAGTAAGGCAAGCAAGGGTGTAGTCCTGCGGTTTCAAATTTGATGACAGAGGAAGAGTTATCATCGTTAACACCGAGAGCAGAAAGCAAATCCTTCTTTTGTGAAGGACAACTCTGAAGTACTTCGAGTGCAGACATCGCACAAGGAGTGTGGCCCAAATCCTCGACAATAGAATAATTATGGGTGGCTCGGGCATTAGGATTGTTCCCCAAATGCTTAAGGACCCCCTTAGGAATGCGAGGAGCAACTTTAGGTTTATCCACAAGGTTTTAAATACGCAAAGGACTCCCGAGTGGAGCAGGTTCCTTTCCAAGGACTGGTTGTGATGAACCATAGCCCTTCGCAAGAGTTACAAACTTAGTAGCATGCACCATATTGATGCAACCATGACCACTACTAGCTTCAGGTGGATCTTGATCTCCACTAGACTGATCATGGGTCCTCAAGTTCATGTTCTGATTATGGGGTAAAGGGTTGGTCAACACAGTGGGGCCCTGTGTTATGAATCTTGAGGCTTCTTCTATATGAGAGCACAAGTGAGTGAGGTGGTCATCCTTACACAATTTGCAAGGAAACTTAACCTTACATTTATACTGCTTGTCCCCCCAGCATTGCGGGCATTCTTGTCATTAGGATTGGCATTTTCATTCCTATTTCCACCCTTACAATTGTTTTTACCGTTTTTTGTATTCCTTTTGAGTTGTTGGTTACCCTTCTGGTCTGACGATTGCATCGAAAGCACACGCGTCATTTGGGTGGGTTGAGACGAAGCCGTGGCTTGTCCCAAGGTAGATTGGTTGATAGACAATTGACTCACCTGTTGCACAACCGAATCCGCAGGTTTGGTACTCATACAACCAACAATGCCATCGACATGTGGTCCAGGTTTGACCTTAGGGTTGAAACTAGAACACGGAGCATTAGGAATGATCTCATATAACAAACTGGATTGAGCATAAATCTAATCCAATTCCTGCGCCCTAAAAATGGCTTGTTCCTCATTCTGAACTCCATATGTAGAAACATCCTTCACTATATAAGGTGGTAATGATTTAAGGAACCAATCGAGGAGAAAATCCAGTGGTATGAAGGATTTAATCAATCTCTTCCATCTACGCCACTCTTGGATATGGTCCGAGACATGCATGGCTTTGTCTTGCCGAAATGTCGACAAGAGTTCCATAACAATGTCGTAATGCACTGGTAGCTTGAAGTGGTTGAGAAAATTCGTAGCTAGGTAATCGAACAAAACGAATGCCCCCTAGGTAACTCTATATACCATTTCACTGCAGGCCTAGTGAGGGTGCATTGAAATAGCCTTAAATGGATCGAATCTTCATGTAACGAATTAGAAGAGCACCAAAGGTGAAATGTAGTAACATGTTCACTAGGATCTTCTCCTAGTTTTCCCTCGAATTTGGAAATGTCTAAGGGAAGCTTATTAGGGACAGCCGTCCAAGCCGGGTCATGAGATACTAGATCGTTTGTTAGTCTCGACAAATCAAGTAGATTTAATGTTGTGAGGAAAGGGAGCCTAGGTTGAGCAGGTCGATGCCACGCCCCCTGATAATTTTGGTTCACATAAGATTGACTACCATAACCACCATGGCCATGGACATAGTACCCTCCTCCTGATTGACCCGTGTAGGGTGGCATAGAAGCACCATAATGTGGTGTACCTTGACTATGTGGGGCTACAAAGCCATAATTTGGAGAGTACACGGGTTGTTGATACCCGTACCCATATGGTGAATAACTCTATCCATACTACGATCCATAATATGGTCCATAAGAAGTCCCATGAGAAACTCCATAAGTAGGAATATGACCTCCAGAAGTAGGAATACGACCTCCCGAAACAACAGGAGGTACTTGCCTCTGAGACATGACTACGTGAGTAGCATCAGTATGAACATGACTCATAGCAACATTCTGGCCTGAAGGACCACGTGAATGGTGGGGAGGAATAGCATTTGAAGAACTAGGAATAGAGGACGAAGGGACATGTGAAACGATGTAAGTGATATTCCCAATAGTCATTCGTCTTGGTTCTGGTATCTAAATAGGACTACTAACATTAGGTCTAGGATGAACATGTGATGTAGCCTCCACCGCCGGGATGGAGGGTGCCATGTGACTCATGTTTGGAAATCTCTCCACATGGAAAGGAATAGGAGTGCCCCCAGGTGTAGTGTTAGGTTCAAACTCCGACTCGGCATGCTGTGCCGAATCATGTGCAGGAATACCATACATGTCATAACTAGTGCTTGCAGGTTCATGATGAGTCTTGTCGCCTGGAAACCAATACCGACAACCTATGAATGAGGGATAATACCAAGAGTGTGTAGGTATATAAGGTGAAGGATCATATGTAGGAGTAGGATATTCTTCCCCGACCTCGTGAGGTGGAAAAGGAAACTCAAGAATTTCATCTTCATGATCTCCCATCATGTGTGAATCAATGTTAGAAGTAGTCCACCTAGACTGTCTGTTCCTCTCTCCCAAAGGAGGACGAGATGTAGAAGGTGGAAGTCCTGCTAAACAACAAGAATGGTGAAGTGCTGCACTCAAATCCACAATGACTCAAAAAATGAAAAAGACTCTTCTAATTACGTAAGCCCTAAGAAAGCTAGCATGCACAGAGAATACACCTATATAATCTAAATCTAAACACAAGAAAACAAGGGTAGGATATGTGAGATCCCGAATGAAGCAGGTATGTCTCGCCTAGGAGAGGCTTGAGACTCCCATACACAACAAGTAGAGGTTCGTAACCAATTATTGTGGCCCCCAGCTTCAATGCATATAGCGACTATGCTGTCCGATGCCAACCTGGCCGAGACACCTGTAGAATAACCCCTATGAAGTACCCCCTTGATAACCTAGGTAAGGAAAATAAGGTCACCTCAATATAATCAATGCTCATGTGGACAGTCGCAGGCGGGATTGACCATATGGGCAGGGTAGCAAAGCCTGAAACTCTCGAAATAGCCCCTAGATACGAATACAATCCTGGAAATATCTCCAGTGCTACTCAGTTATGTGTTAGAATAATCAACCCATAGTTTACCCACTTAGACATTAATTCATTTATTTTTGTCTTATTTGCCTAGTTCATGTGTCCCATCTTATGCAAGTCGCTAATTGCCTATCCATAGAGGTCAAACTTGCCATATTTGACACATGTAGTGCTTGGGAAAGCCTTAAGAATGAAATCTACTTTATTCCTAGCCTCCTAGGTGCCTATCTACTTTTTCTGCTTTACTGCCTGCTTTTTCAGTGTTTTAAGGCACATAGGAAAGCTAGACTAGGTGAGGTGAACTAGTTTTTTGTCCTCTTCATCCTCCACTCTTTTCTCCATGAAAAAGAATGTATGAGCTTCCATTCCACCACTCTTTAGATTTCCCATGCGCCCTTTCCAATTCGTGAGCTCCATGATAGATTTGGGATCAGCTTTTTACACCTATGGGGGATTTGCTTAATTATAGTAAGCTTGCTTTATGCTAAATTTGGATGCTTCCTCATGCATTCGATTTCTTCATGTATTCTATTTATTCAGCAGCCTATGTTATTACAGGGTTGGCTATTGTACACTCAGTGAATATAATTTTGTGTTACAGCTCCATATTCAGTCTCTCTTGTGAGCAATTTTGCATGATCAATTGTTAATTGTTGTGAGTGAAATTAATCTATTGCTGGCCTAAATTTCTACATGGTATCAGAGCCATTGTAGGTTGTTACTCTCCTTCAAAAATTGTTTTGCAGGTTCGACATCAAGACTGGGAGCCTTCTACTGACAGCCGGGACAGATTTTCTAAAGCTATGGATTCACAGAAAACTATCTTGACTCCCTTCAACTATTTTGAATGGAAATCAGAGATGGAGATCTTGTTGAGAGAAAAATGACTCTACAGGGTGACTATGGCTACAGAAGCAGAGCCCAATGCTGCTGCAGAGAAGATCAAATGGCACAATCAGAGAGATGAGGCCTATGGCCTCTTATGTCTCGGTATTTCCCGAGACCTCCTTTTCCATCTCGATGGATTAACATCACTGGATCAAGTATGGGAGAAGCTTTCTAATATTTTTGGAAAGACAGATGAGATGAGGGGACATCAGATTGAGAATGAGCTGATTTCTCTAAGTCCCAGTAGCTTTGAATCCCTGCAGCTATATTTCTCCAAGTTCAAAGCACTAGTTTTGCAGCTGAAGCAGTGTGGTATCGAAAAGAAAGATGATCAGCTTGTATTGGCCATCCTCTTGAAGCTAGGACCTGACTACTCAGTATTTGTTTCGACCTTCTATGCCACAAAACTCACAGCTCGAACCTGGAAGATGCCTAGCCTTGCAGATTTCATGGAATCTCTCACACAAGAACAGGACAAGCTGGTGATGATGGGCACCATCAAACCATCCAAAGACCAAGCACTGGTTGCTGGAGATTCGAGGGTGGATTCAAAAAGAAAAAAGAAAGCTAAAAAGCCACATGAGCAAAAGAGAGACAAGAAACAGTCTCCGGAGGATCAACAAGGTCCCAAGAAAAATACCCAGAAGAAGAAAAACAAAGGTGAAATGAACAAGTGTGCATACTGCAATAAGGGAAATCACACTGAAAGCTCTTGTATGAAAAAGCAGATTGATATGCTGACCCAACTCCTGGAGAATAATGGCATCTCCCTTCCAGAAATCTCAAAGAAGAGAGAAGGAGGATCGAGTTCAGATGACAGAGAGAGAGTTCATGCATTGGTTGCTGGCACATCAAGCTCACCCAGTTTTATCATTGATTCTGGAGCTTCAAGACACATGGTTTCGACTAAGGAGGCCTTCTCCTCATTGGACAAATTGAAAGGACCATCTATTGTACTGGGAGATGACTCTCTCACTAAAATTATGGGCAAAGGAAGGATAGATCTTGATCATGGTCAGTTCAACAATGTGCTGTATGTCCCTGGTCTTGCCTCCAACCTCTTGTCACTGTACTAGATGACCCACACTGGGTCTCCTAAGAAGGTCATATTCTCCCCTGATGAAGTTGATATCACAGAGATCTCAAGTGGTAGAGTCATTGCAAAAGGAGTTGCAAATCATGCTCAAAAGGTATACATGTTCTCACACTTCCTACCCTACTCAAACCCCTCTGCTCTTCTTATCCATGCTAATGAAGCTAGCAAGCTATGGCATGAAATATTTGGCCATCTAAATTACAAGTATCTGTCTGATCTTAGTGAGAAATAAATGGTCATAGGGCTGCCCAAGATAAAATTTTCCAAAGGAGTCTACCAAGGTTGTATCCTAGGAAAACACCCAGAGCACAAATTTGAGAAAGCTAGTCATGAGAGAACCTCTGCACCCCTCGAGCTGATTCACAGTGATGTTACTGGCCCATTCCCTCATATGTCCATGAGTCAGGCCAAATATGCATTGACCTTTATTGATGATTTTTCCAGGTATTGTTGGTTTCACTTCATAAAACACAAGTCTGAAGTTTTTGGCCTATTCAAAGTCTTTAAGGCTTTGGTTGAAAACCAGTCTAGAAGGAAACTCAAGGTCCTCAGATCTGACAATGGTGGTGAGTATGTCAAGTATGAGTTTATTAACTATTGTGCAAATGCAAGTATTCAGATGCAGCATTCTATCCCCTACACACCACAGCAAAATGGTGTTGCTGAGAGGAAGAACAGATCATTGAAGGAGATGGCAACATGCATGATGGAGGCCAAAACTTTGCCACCAAAGTACTGGGCCGAAGCTATCAACTGTGTAGCCTATATCCAGAATAAGGTGCCTCACAAACAACTTGATGGCATAACTCCCTTCGAAGCATGGAGTGGGCACAAGCCAGATGTGACCCATTTCAGGATTTTTGGCTCAAAGGCTTGGGCTAGAATCCCAACAGAGAAGAGGAAGGCTTTGCAGCCCCAAAGCCAAGAGTGTCTTTTTGTTGGACACTCTGAAGATTCAAAAGGGTACAAGTTGATAAATTTGAGCACAAACAAAGCCTTCATTGAAAGGTGTGTTCAGTTTGAAGAAGAACCCCTTGCAACAGTGGAAGTTGGTGAAGCCTCTTCACCACCTGAACCTCAAGAAGTAAGTAAAGAGTTTGTTGAACATGCTGATTCTGATTTGTCTAATGGAGATGATTTTATTGCAGACCCAAATAGCCCCACAAGGCCTAAATGGGCAACCAAGACACTACATGCAGCAGGAGAGCTGGCTGGGGATCCCAATGACCCAAGGAGGACTAGATCTCAATTTGAGAGTGGTCTGTGCATGAAGGATCCCATGTTTGCTGAAAAATGCTATTTGATGGTGGATTCTGATCCTCAAACATATGAATAAGTAGTAGGAGATCCAATATGGTAAACATCCATGAAGGAGGAGTTCATCTCACTCCAGAAGAGCAACACATGGAAGCTAGTGGATCTTCCTCCAGGAAGAAAGTTAGTCCAGTGTAAGTGGGTCTATAAGACCAAATTTGCTGCTGATGGTTCACCACTAAAGTACAAGGCTATATTGGTAGCCAAAGGCTACTCATAGGTTCATGGCATCGATTACAATGAGACCTTTGCCCCAGTTGCAAAGATGGATTCCATCAAGCTAGCTCTAGCCATTGCAGCCTCAAGGCAATGGGAGGTACATCATATGGATGTAAAGTGTGCCTTCTTGAATGGAGATCTCACTGAGGAGATATATATGCAGCAGCCTCAAGGTTTTGCTACTAACCCTTCTCTTGTGTGCAGGTTGAGAAAGTCATTGTATGGGCTAAAGCAAGCCCCCAGGGCTTGGTATGCCAAGATCGATAGCTTCTTGCTATCTCTGAATTTTGTTCGGTGAAAATCAGATCCAAATGTCTATTTGAATTTAGTTAATGGTTCATTAATGATCATTGTGTTATATGTTGATGACCTCCTCATTACAGGAAGCTCACAGGCTAAGATTGCTTCCTTAAAAGGAGCTATGAACCAAGCCTTCTCCATGAAAGATTTGGGGCTCTTAAGTCAATTTCGGGGGCTTGAGATTGCTCAATACAAAGCTGGAATCAAGGTGCACCATTCCAAGTATGCCTTAGATTTGCTGATCAAATTCAGAATGCAAGATTGCAAAGCAAGAAAAAATCCTTTCCTTTCAGGAGTGAAGCTGGAAGAAGATGATTCTCCATCGATGGTAAACAATACACTGTATAGGCAATTGATTGGATGTTTATTGTATCTGACACATACTCAACCTGATATTTGTTATGCAGTAAGTGTGGCTTCTAGATTCATGGATCAGCCTCATGAGATCCATTGGAAAGCAGCCAAGAGGATCCTTAACTTTGTTCAGGGAACAAGGACACATGGGATCTTCTATAAAGCAAAATCTGATCTTGATTTGATTGGATTTACTGACAGTGATTGGGAAGGTGATAGCATAGATAGAAATTCCACTTTAGGATATGTGTTCATGCTTGCAGAAGGGCTAATCAGTTGGTCAAGCAAGAAACAGAGTGCCATTGCACTCTCATCTACAGAAGCTGAGTACAGAGGAGTTGTTAATGCAGCAACTCAGTGTTTATGGTTGTAAGGCTTACTTGGAGAGTGTGGTTTCGAACCTGAGTACTCAACTACCATCTACTGTGATAACCAGAGTACCATTCAAATCTGCAAAGATCCAGTTCAGAAGCAGAGAACCAGACACATTGAGATTCACATGCACTACATCAGAGAGCTTGTGCATGATGGCACCATTCACCTACTCTTCTGTTCATCTTCAGAACAAGTAGCTGATATCTTCACCAAAGCATTTTGTGAGAAGACCTTCAGCAATCTCAAATCACTGCTGGGGATTGCTGATCATGCTGTAAAAGCATGAGTGGAGACAAGATTCTACAATTTTGTTTTACAGTCCATGTTTAAGGGAGGATTTTCCCAAGTTGGTTTTGCCTCTTTCCTTGGTTGTATGGACTTGCAGTATGTAAAAGGGTGACTAAGCCTTGTTGCTAGGCCCTATATTTTTGATATATTACTCATAAAGTAAGGCTTAAGGGGGGGTGTTAGAATAATCAACCCATAGTTTACCCACTTAGACATTAATTCATTTATTTTTGTCTTATTTGCCTAGTTCATGTGTCCCACCTTGTGCAAGTTGCTAATTGCCTATCCATAGAGGTCAAACTTGCCATATTTGACACATGTAGCGCTTGGGAAATCCTTAGGAATCAAATTTGCTTTATTCTTGGCCTCCTAGGCACCTATCTGCTTTTTCTGCTTTACTGCCAGCTTTTTCAGTGTTTTAAGGCACATAGGAAAGCTAGACTAGGTGAGGTGAACTAGTTTTTTGTCCTCTTCATCCTCCACTCTTTTCTCCATGAAAAATCATGTATGAGCTTCCATTCCACCACTCTTTAGCTTTCCCATGCGCCCTTGCCAATTCATGAGCTCCATGACAGATTTGGGATCAGCTTTTTACACCTATGGGGGATTTGCTTAATTATAGTAAGCCTGCTTTATGCTAGATTTGGTTGCTTCCTCATGCATTCGATTTCTTCATGTATTCTATTTATTTAGAGCCTATGTTATTACAGGGTTGGCTATTGTACACTCAGTGAATATAATTTTGTGTTACAGCTCCATATTCAGTCTCTCTTGTGAGCAATTTTGCATGATCAATTGTTAATTGTTGTGAGAAAAATTAATCTATTGCTGGCCTAAGTTTCTACATTATGACCAGGGGTCATCCCCATCATTAAACACTCACACTGCCTCGTGCTTAACTCCCTTGTAAGAGGAGGATCCTGAGAAACACTAATTATACCAAGGAATTTCACACTCTCACCTAGACAGACACATACATGTTGTAGTTTAGTGGTATTGGAGAATTTAATCACAATGAACTATTCCAAGACCCTAAAACCTAATCTTGTTGGTGTACCCTATCAAAGAAAATAGTGTAATCCATTTTAATTAAGCGTTGATTTTATTTGGCTTTATTACTCAAAAAAGGTAGATGATCATGCAACCAATGGTGTTATGACACAACATGAAGTAAAATGCACACCTAACAATCAATGCAAATGCATTATGTCGAATGAAAAATAGGGCATGCTACTACGTGAAATGCAAAATTTTCTTCAAATGACAAATGAAATCATTCCTATATGAAATCTTGACTAATACTTCTCTAAGCAAACCTAGTGCAAGTACCATGCAAAATGCAAAGTGCAATGATGCATAATGATGCAAAGAAGCAAATATTTTTGGATCTTCTAAATAAAAATGAGATAATAAAGCAAAAGGATGACTCTACCACCCCCAGACTCTGCAAGCACAATCAAATAGCACTCACGCAAAGCACTAAGGTAAACGAGACCTAATGCACTAATCCCAAAACAAAAAATTGAAACTGTAATGACAAGAACATTCTTAAAAAAAATTACCCTAAAAAGTGTCTCTGGTCAGAAACAGAGGTGTATACAGACTCTAGAAGCATTAAAGGAGATTCAACAATCATCAAAACTCACCCAGCAACATGCAATCTTCCTCTAAAAGGAAAAATTTAGGGCATATGTGACTGTGTGTAGAAAACCCGCATATGTACACAGATGTCTCAGTCAAAACCTTGCGTACACGTGACTGTGAGGCAAAAACTCATGTACACAAAGAAAAAGAGATCAAAATGAAGGCAAATAGATAAGTTGAGACAAAATTCACACCTATCAGAGACTACCAGGAAAACATGCCCCTAGACCCGACTCAGAAACAAAGAAATCAGAGCAATTCAAGAACATTGAATGCCGATAAAAACCCCCAAAGAAAAATGACTAGGAACTCCCCAGCAGAGTCCCCAATTCTGTTACGGAGAGAAATTCCTATGGCTTGGGGTACCACAACAGACAACTTGACTCCAGAAATCAATCATTTCCTATATGCAAGAGAAACTAAATATCTAACACTAAAGGATCTCGATTCGTACCTTATTTCGAACGGTTGATGTAGATCCCCGTTGAGCTTTCCAACTCAAGTTTGTATTGATAAATTGCTTCCTCAACATTCAACAGACAAGACAAGCATGCTATATATCATTGTGTTAGACCTACTCTAGAATATATAATCAATAACATATAAGCATTTGAAAGCATCCATGGATTAAATATTCATTTAAATACACATTATTGGACAGGAAAAGATATTTCTATTAATATAAAATAGAGATTACAATAGTGACAACCTCTGTCGGCACGTCCGCGAATCGGAGAAACTAAGTCCCTCACTTGGGCCTCCACCACTTCAATCCTCCATCTCTTGATAGCATGCTCACAAGCAAAAGGAAAGCCTAGGAAGAACACAAAAGTGTTCCAAGGGACAAAGGGATGCAGACTCAAGTATAAGCTCTGGCAACAATGGACTATAGTTTTCTTGCTCTTCAATTCCTCCTCCTTCAATGTATCCAAAGGGTTCCTTATATAGCTCTTGAATGGGGTAATGAAAGGTCGAATCCGAGCAATCTCAAGGCATATAGAAGGCCAAGAGATAAGTGAGTCAGATCCACATCAAGGAAAACTCCAAAATAATTTGGTCTTTTGCACAGATCCTGATGTATGTGGGTTTAAGGGTCAAATCCACGTATATATGTGAGAAAGGGATTAAAAGTCACGTATGGAAATTATTGCATGTTTTTAGGGATGGTATTGGAAACATCGAAGGTAGAAAAATGGTCCATGGGGTCTAAAGAGTCTGTAAAGGGACAGGGCAGGCCATAAAGGTGTGATTCACCATGTGTGGTAAAATCAACTGTAACATTCCATATTCAATGCGCCCAATGTACCACCTAGATTCAATGAATTATTCGACATACAAGCACACAAACTATGGATGCCCCCCCCATTCCCACGCAATATTTAGAGCACCTGCTTTTCTTGGTGCAACCAATAATTGCAGAATCAGTATAGATCAAAGTAATTCCTACTTAGCGAAGAGAAATTTTTTTTATAAGGGCGAAAACTCTAGCAAACAATGTTATATAAATAGTATATCAGGACAAAATTACAAAATCACCATGAACTTTCCTCTTCAATGAGTTTTTCCAAGAAAACAAATACCTGACTGTATGACCAACAAACTTTGAATTTCAGACAACCTTCTTCAATCTTCACTGAAGCAGTAAAATCAAGTTAAACTCAGGTAGAGGACATGAACAAGCTATGGAAGAAATATTTTTTTTCCTTAGTTCTCAAAACTCAATGAAAATAAAAAAATGAATAAATGGGGGGGGAGAGGGCCTATTTAAATAGCATAGGTGGTTGCCTTAAGCAGCCCCGAAAGGCCACCCTAAGGGTTGGCCCATGTGGCAGTCAAGGGCTAGCCCCTAAAGGTTGGAGTTTGGGGCATTCAAAGGCTTCCCCTTTCCACCTCTCTAGTTGGTCAACTCCACCGCCTAATCAACTCAAGCTACTCCCCAAATTTCCACCATAAGCAACTCAAGTTGCTCCCCAGATTGTTTCCCTAAGTTTCTGAGAGTGATTTAAGCAATACCAAGTCGAGTCACAAACTCTTATGATTTGATAATGGGAGAATTTGAACCCAGAAATCAAGAGATGAAGAGGAACAAAAAATATCAACTGGAAAGCAATTATCCTAAATTATTTAATGAACATGTGCACGAACTTGTCAACATTACATATCCCTGGATACTTGGATATAACATTGACTTAGATGTAAGTTTGTTTCCAAGCAATTTTTTTCCGCCTCAAATCTTTCTGAAAGCATATGCAAAAAGTTAAATATGTCAATATCCCGAATATTAATCTAAAAAAAAGAACTTTTTCAATGACTCTGACTCAAATTAAAATAATAAGCTTTTTGTCTTTAGAAAGAATATAAGAATCTTGCCTTATGTATATCTTTGCACTCATTAGCATCTTTGTGCTACTTATCATCATTACCTTCAAAATCCAATGACAAAGCCATGGTTACTCATGGAATTTAAGGTAAAAAAGGATTAATAATATAACAACAAAACTTACAGACCATCAATATAAAAGAAATAATAAAATCCCTAGTCATAAGCAGCTTGTGAGGTGTTTTCAAGCCAAACTGGATATGGTGTTCCTTCAAGAGGTTAAGTCTGTCGACTTTGAATTAAAATTTAAGATGTCATAAGAATTACTGCTAGAATGGTCCATTTTGGGCTACGGGTCATGAGCAGGGGGGAGGAGGTGTAATTCTGGCTATCTCTCACTCTCTTCAGATATTTGCAGTGGATCATGGGTTAGACCTTAATAATAGTTGTGTATGGGTAACACTGCTGCTAAGAGACAAACTAGTTGGTTGTTGTTCATTTTATGCACGTAATTCTAGTTCTGATAGGTGCACTCCATGGTATGTGCTCGCCTCTTTTCTCCCGGCTAATAAATAGGTTTTGGGAAGGGATTTTAATATTGGCAAATGGATTGGGAATAGAGAACACAATATGCTTCTGTTAATTCTGGAACAGAAAAGCAGTCTTGGTGCAGGTGCAAAGCGTCCTTTCAGGATTTAAATCTTAATTGGGAGAAGAATGGATTGCATTGCAAAAAATGGTTCATTTGACACAACATGTGCCAAGGAAAAGAGAGGGTACAGACCAGATTGGACAGAGTTTATGGCCCAATGAGGGTGTAGGCTAGATTGGCCATATTTTTAAGGCAAGTCATAGGAAATACATGTGGTTTTAAATATAGTTGATTCTAAGTTCTAACCATCAACCTATCACCACTTCTATCTCCTAACTTTTGTTGGATGCGTTGAATTTTGTTTCCATTTCTTTTAGTGCATCGAATTTTCTAGGCATGAATTCAGCTTCATTTTGAGTAAAATCCAGATCTGGAAATTTGGCATTAAAAGTCTTATTTATGCTTTAAATTATTAATGTGCTTCTTTGATCCTAGAGATTCTTTTTTCATGGTGTCAAATTTAGGATGAGTTGTTTCAAGATAGGATAGTTTTACTTTTAAAGCTTCTTAAAGGGTGTTTTTAGGTTTTCCCATATAACTTGAAAAAGACACATGAAATGCACCAGATTGATTGTAGCCATGAATTTATTTTTTTTTAAATTCAGGCATGGATGATGTTGTCTTTCCCATTAAACCACAACCCCATTGATAAAATCAGAGGAAATTTTGGTATAAACCACTATGGAATCCCCATTCAACTCACCCACAACGTTTTTCATGTTTTATTTGATTTGAACTATAACTATTTTCTTAAATGATGGGATTCATAAACACCTGTTGACTGTTTCTACAATGAATTTGGATGAATGCTTGATGATAAGAATGCAAAAGATGTACTTGGATTACCATTTCACTTTGGAGCAAGAAGTGGGCTCTTCTAATGGACAAGAAAAAAACATGTCTGTAACAAAGAGTTACCACCTTTGCATCCATTGATGGCATAGATAAAATTTGATGCAACAAAGGGCTTCAATTCTTCCTCGGAGATTTGAGTGACATGGATATATTGTTATTGTGGTTGGTTTGCATTATCTCATTATTTTTGTTGGAGTTTACTTCTTTCATGGGTATGGCGATGCCGAGAGACCACATTGTTTAGATTAGAAATACAAAAAATTTCCCTTCATAACCCTCTTGCAAAAGATTTTCACCAGCGGTGAAACATATACCTGTTGAATTGTATGAGTAGTTTGTTTATGGGAAGAGTGGTCATAATCTCTAGAACCACACTATCTACTGAGAGAAGAATCAATTTGCTTCTTAACCACGTAAAATATAACCTAGAATAAGGACGAGGGTTAGCTATCTCAGAGTCTTTCTTTTAACATCACTCAGAAGAGGAGATAACTCCACCCCCATGAGATTTTTAATCCAACATAAACAATTCTGCAACAACCAAAATTAGAATATGTAGGGAACACATAGATTTAGAGAGAATAACTACATACATCATAGATCTATCCAATGATTTTCCACTTGAACTGTCCATAGAAGAATCCACATGCCTACTTGTGAAGAAAAGAGATCTCCAAAATCCATCATTCATATGTCAAAAGAAAGAGCCTAATATACAATGTAAACTCTCCACAATAGTGATCTGGTAGTGCTTTGATAGTAAGCGAATGTTGCTTGCAAAGAAGTGAAATTGCCTTGAATTTTTCAATGAAGTATCATGAAGAGTGTCCATAGTGACTTTGAAAGCAAGAGATCTTTATTTGTTGAAGGTTCTTAGTTGTTTTACTTTTGGGTATCCAATCTCATTGAAACTTGTGTAATCTAGCTAATAAGAATCGTTGTCCATTAAAGCTCGAAGGAATTGAGATCTTTAGAAACTTCCCAACAATACATCCACATAATACAAATTACATTGTAACGCACATTTTTATGGCATTCCTTTGTACTGCTAGGGTAATTGCTAGTTTAACTTGCCGATGGACATTTTTTTTGTTTTAAAAAACAGTTTCGTCGCTATAGCAACTCCAAGCCATAGCAAGTTCTGACGAACTTGCTATACTAGCGATGGCTTGTCGTCGCTACACCAACAAGTGTTCGTCACAACATCGTTTTTTATTTAAATATTGAACTCCGTCACTCTAGCAATGAACTCTTCGTCGCTACACCAACGAAGTTTCGTCGCAACACTCGTTTTTTTTTTGCAATATTGCATACTTTCGTTGCTATAATGACGAAGTTTCATCGCAACTTTTTTGTTATTTTCGTCGTCACATTTACGCATTATTGTCTCTATAGAGACGAACTAAGGTGGTTGGTCGCTAAATTTTCGTCGCAGTAGTGATGCAATTTCATAGAAATAGAAGCCATTCATTCGTCGTAACAATGACATGTGCCATTCGTCGCAATAGCGAAAAAGTGTGAAAAGTGTTGCTATAGCCACGAAATTTTTCCCACGAAAAGAAGGGGTCATGTTTGTGACTATAGCAATGCACAAGTGTTTCAATAGCAACAATTTTCCATGGGAAAAATGTCCACATGTACCAGTCTACCATGTATTTTTTTGTTTGTTCTTTTTTTTTTGCAAAGGAATTCTCTACAAAGTATTGCAAAACAAAGGCGTTGAAACAAGCATAGGATACTTTAAAACAAAAATTCGTGTTTCCATGTTTAGATGTGTTCAACTAAGAAAACATTTTGAAGTAAAATTATAAACCATTCATTACAATATAGATAGAGAAAACAAGAATAGAATTCATACTCTAAACCGTTCACAAGGGATGTCATGGTGTCTAGTTTGTCAAACAAGAGGACAACATTCAGAAGAATGGTTGTATTTACAGAGACACATAAAAGAAAATATCATTGAGAATTTGTTAGTTGTGAAAGATAAACCATTAAAACATCTTAGTTGCTACTAAGATTAGAGAGACACATAGTTTTAAAAACAATAGAATACGACCTCTAATAGTTTTAAAAACAATAGAATACGACCTCTAATCCTACCAGCTCAAATAATAGTACTATTTTAAGAGAGGATACCCACATTTCTTAGACATGGGATCCTTGACCATTGCAAACACCAAGCAGCGCTCCACGAATAGTGAGTTAATTTATATTGGTTTTATTTTATTTAATAATAGTACGAGAAGCATATGGATATCGAACTAGTCGAACTACCTGAACTGAACTGAACTGAGAGAGAGAGAGCGCGCCTCTCAGATTTATGAAAACATAGATAAATACACTGTTTATTGCGCCAGATATGAGTGGACAGTATTTATATGTCTTCACTTATGATAGATGCGACTCCCTCTCCACTGGGAGTGGGTAAGCTGGGAGGTGGAGGTGGAGGCGAGGTGGAGTTGGAGGCGGAGCTGGAGGCGGAGCTGGAGGTGGAGTTGGAGGCGGAGGTGGAGGTGGACGTGGAGGTGGACGTGGAAGTGGAGGTGGACGTGGAGCTGGAGGTGGAGCTCGAGGTGGAGACGAGGTGGAGGTGGAGGTGGAGCTGGAGCTGGAGGGGAGGTGGAGACGAAGGCGTGGGGGTCGAACCTCCGCATTGGCTTTGGCAACCCTCGTTGCAATGGTCGGGTGTAATGCCACACCCTCCCCATTGGCTGCAGCACTTCCCTCCGGCGCAGACCTCTCCGCATGCTTGCCATCCGCAATCCTCTGCAGACACAGAAGAAGAAGGCATACTCATCATCGTCCCCACTACAGTGAAGGCGAACGCCGTAGCCACAATACTGGTCGCCATGGCATTAAATGCAACTTCGTATGAAATCCAAGACTGCAAATCCCAGCTATTTTATAGCAATATTTCCCAACATGCGACGGTCCAGAACCGCCAAGAGATGGAACATCGGAACCGCGTAACCACCTCCAACAACCCAAAGCTCATACATCAATACACGGCTGCTAAGAACGGAAAATTCGAAATACCTGCTTCGTTGAAAATTTTAAAATTCGAAATACCTGCTAAGTACGGAAAATTTGAAATACCTGCTTCGTTGGGGTCACGACTCACCATTATCCGTGTTGTGGGGGTCACCTTTGTCCACAGCGTTTTGAATATGACGAAGCAGACAGTGGAGCGGCCGAGGGAATTATTTTTACAAACAATGAAAAACCAAATTAGTTAAAAAAGAGAATTTAATTGTAACACACCATTAACAAGCCTTATTTAATTTGTAAATTCATTTTCATTGTTCCACCTCATAAAGATACAAAATAAAATAAAATAAAATTACAATCACATCCATTTCTATGCCATAGAAATCAAGTTACTACATTGCAGCCTCCATATGGTGAAAAATATCCAAATCTCAAGTCTCTACGTTAAGTCACACATAATCCCCTAAGTGGACATGATGGTGAATGAACTACATAACTCCACATCTATTTGTGAAACTGCGATAGCAAGGTTAAGGTTGCCAATATACGAGGCAAGGAAAAAAAAAAAGCAAAGAAACCAAAACCTTTACCACCCAACAAAATCTTGAAGAAGTAGCTCCGTACGTTTACTCATAAATTAAACAAAACTGTCGATCCTTTTGCCCCAAGTGCAAGTTGAAACAAAACTGTCGACCCTTTTGCCCCCAAATGGAAGTTGAGCATGTGCCGCCCTAAAATGCTAACTCGATAATTAATATAGGCGAAAATTAATCAACCTATGGCAAAGTAATAACTTATTATTGACTATTAAATCTTAGCAGCTTGATCTAACAATCAACAATGAGCATAACAATTAACAATGAGCATGTGGCAGCAATCATTTCTTTGACAATATGCTGATTAATGGTTGCCATCAATATCTAGTCTGTAATAGCTTGTATATTTTTATGAATTATCCAGTCGATTCATCATGAAGTCTTACATGTATTGTTAAGATGGTTATATTTATTGAATAGAGTAACTTGCAAGAAATGGTTACAAGTTCAGAAAATATACTGGATACTTATCTGAAGGTTTCTTGAATGAGTAATATCGTGTAATGCGAAAATAAAATATGTTTTTTTAATAGCCTAAAACAAAACAAAACAAAAGGTAAAACCTTAGAAACGATCCAGCCGGAACAGTTCAAGCACAATCGACTCGAAGCAAGATTGTTAGGGTTACTATGAAGTCAACACTAAAACCGTGAGATATGAAATTTTTTGGCTTGACCGAAATATTGACCTAGTTTCTTAAGGGGAAAAGGTGTAAACAGAGTAAATATTTTATTGTACATAACTAATACAACCCGAGTATGTTCGAGTATTTAATATTACTTAAAAAGTAATAGCATATCCGGGTTAACTTGTTATTACATGCATGAATAGGAATTTTGCAAATGATTTTACTGATAGTTACTTGATATCTTGGTTTCTATTAGTTGAGGCCGATTGAGAAGGCGACTATATATTCTATTGTCTAAATATTAAAATAGGTAAAATTGGTGAAACCCTAGGAGCTACCTGAGTCGGGAAAAAGTTATATATTGTAAAATCTAGAACATGCCTGATAAGACTCCGAGAGAGAACTTATGCACACACAAACCCATAGATGTTACCCCTAAGGGGTATCAGAGATACAAGAGGATTTACTTTAAGTCAATGAAGCCGAGATATAATATTTCAAGAAAACAAAACATATAATTTTTTTTGGTTGCCAGATTTCTGTGGTGGCTAGTTTCTGATGATTTTGGAGAAACCATAGTAACGAGTTGATTAGGCGTTTCAAATCCATTTCAGCAATCATCATCAGGACGCAATGTCAAAAGTGAAGAGTATGAGAACTAAGACATTAATATTAGAGACGTGGAGATAAAAAGATGAGATTAGAGATGTGGAGATAGATAAGTTCAGCTTATGTGGAGAAGCCCGGGTTTATTTGGTGAAGAGATTAGGGTTTCTAATTAGATGAGGAAAGACATTTCCTCATCTAATTAGAACCCTAATCTCTTCACCAAATAAACCAGAGCTTCTCCATGTCAAATAGCCTATTTGACATTTCGTCATCTAATTAGCAACCCTAATCTCTTCACCAAATAAACCCGAGCTTCTTCACATAAGCCGACCTTATCTCATCTTTTTATCTCCACGTCTCTAATATTAATGTCTTAGTTCTCGTACTCTTCACTTTTGACATTGTGTCCTAATGATGATTCCTGATATGGATTCAAAACTTCGACCTAGTCAACTAATTACTGTGGTTTCTTTGAAAACATCTGAGAATATAACTTGTATTTAAACAAAAATGCTAAGGGTTTGAATTTGAAAATAAGAGTCCATTTTAGAGTCATTGAATCCATTTTAGAGTCCTTCTTGGATACAAGATTAAAAATTGTCATACATATTAGTGACACAAAGATCCATTCTACAACGAAGACCCTGAAGCAGTCATACTGCCCTTAAACCCTCAATATGTTAACAGGTTACCCTGAAGCAGTCATATGGACGACAGGTTACCCAAGTCCTGCGCACTATATATATATATATGCTTTAGTCAAGAGACTAAGTACACTTTATCACAATCAGTAGCCTAAAGTAAATATTATGGTTTAAGGATTGACTATGTAACTCATGAATAAGTGTAACTAAGATAGAGGTTAAGCTATAGCATGTTTAAAATCTTTTATATTTATTTATCTCATTACTATGTGTTATGTATGCATACAACCTTTGACGTGGATTTAGTTGTCTCAAAACTAAGTTATGGTATTTTAACCATGGACTAAAAACTAATCTTGATTGAGTATGTTTTTAGTTAGTAGTTTTCAAATATATAAATTTACTAGAAAGATAGAATCGAGTGGTGTGACAAACAAGATTGTGCATGGGCCTACCAAATTTGAGCATCCATTTCATGTCGATATTAAAATATTACTTTGAACATGGACTATAGTTGAAAAAATGACTTGTACTTTCAGCCTATAATTTTTGTACTTTTAGCTTATAATTTTTGGACCTTCAAGCCAGCGTTTTGCATGCAATTTGCCCATCAAATCAGTAAGAATTATTTTTCCATGGCAACTCTTTTCACCAAAAATTCCATTTCCATTGAAATTAATGAAATTGCACTTTTAAGTTAATTGCTTATTCAAGTGTTCCAAAAATTATTGACAACCTAGATTTCATTTTTGTTGAAAATTCGAAATACCTGCTTCGTTGAAAATTTGAAAATACCTGCTTTGAAAATTCGAAATACCTGCTTCGTTGAAAATTTGAAAATTCGAAATACCTGCTAAGTACGGAAAATTTGAAATACCTGCTTCGTTGGGGTCACGACTCACCATTATCCGTGTTGTCGGGGTCACCTTTGTCCACAGCGTTTTGAATTTAACGAAGCAATTTGCCCATCAAATCAGTAAGAATTATTTTTCCATGGCAATTTTTTTCACCTAAAATTCCATTCCATTCCATTGAAATTAATGAAATTGCACTTTTAAGTTAATTGCTTATTCAAGCGTTCCAAAAATTATTGACAGCCTAGATTTCATTTTTGTTGAAAATTCGAAATAAATAAAAACCTCACTGCTCAATTCCAGAAAAAAAATGGCATCAAAATATCATAAATATAAATTTATTTCTGTGTATGTGAGTTTCATATATTATGTTATTAACTCGTTCCATATTACATTCACTATTTTGCTGCTGTGTAAATAATATTCTCTAAAATAAATCCAAATACAAAAGATGAAAATTAATATATGTTATTAACTAGTTCCATATTACATTTATTATTTTGGTGCTGTGTAAATAATATTCTCTATAATAAATCCAAATACAAAAGATGATAATTAGTCAGCATGAGGCAATTATTGCTGATGTAGACTTATTGCTTGGAGTTGAATCTCAAGATATTATGTTGCTTAGTAGTGGTCACCTAAAATATAAATCACATCCAATGGCATATTGAGCCCATATGACATTAATGTTAGGTGTAAAGTATATGGAAACAAATGCTCTTAACCATTAAGCTCACTCAAAATAATTAAAGTGAAATTACCATTTTGATTTAAAATTTGAGAAAATTTGATTATGAATTCACTTCCTATCAACACATGGTAATGTTGATAAAACAATTGTAATACAGATATTTGAGTCTATTGAATCCAACTTTACATTAAAAAAAACACCATTTTCATCAATTAAAAAAATATCAAAATTTAATAAAATTGATCTAACAAGGCTCCAATAATAATCAACTCTCTCTATCACACACACAAATCCGAGTGGCCAATTACTCACCCTTCACCACACAAAAAAAGCAATAGCTCATGTGACCCTCATTAAATGATATTCAAGTCACTTGAAAAGTCAAAAAATGAACGATGGATCTATTTTATATTTTCTCATTGTTGACAAGTTCTACTATCTCCTTACAATTAGATCAAGCTTTCATCTGGTGCAAATTTTGCTATGTCCAAATAATTTATATCTTTGAAATTTACCATTTTTTTATAATTGTTGTGGCATTAATATTTTATGATTTCAACTAATATAGTCTTATCACCAACATAGATCCATCTTAACTCCTCGTCTATCATGCACCGATAAGGATCAAATCCCTCAAAGTGCAAACTTTCACTCAAGTTTTTGCACTCTAAAAAATGTTTCCACCTCAAGTGATTTGTTCCCTATCATCACATCATAGATAGAGAGTTAAGATGGATCTATGTTGATTGAGGACACCAAAGTTTACATATGGGTTGTTATGAAATATAATACAGCAAAAAGCATGATTTATAAATTATATTATTAAGCGTAAAATAGTGATAAGGTTGGAATCAAACCATAAATTTAATTTATTTTAATGCTGTCATAAAATAGTCATCTTTTAATCATAAATTTTATTAGAAATTGACATATTTTCTTCTTTAAAATTGTTGTACTTCTCATTTTTCCCCTTTCGACATACTTTTACATCTTCTACTTTTACATCTTCTAGGGCAAATGCTAGTTTGTAAACTCTTTTACATTGAGAGTCTGTTTTGAGACTACAAATGTATCAATCATGTATGGGTCGTAGGTTGAAGTTTATGCAAATTTTTGATAGTTTGTCCTTTCTTTTTCAGTCGGTGGGATCTGATGAGTCGTAACTTAAAGTTTATGTAACTTTTTGATAGTTTGTGTTATCTATTTGAGTCAATTGGATCTCAGAAGGATGAGATAGCATCTTTGGACAATGTATATATACTTATAAGTATCTAAAATATGCAATAAATTTTAGTTTTTTTCTTGGGAGAAAAAATATCACATCTTCTCATCTCATATGAATTTTTTTATGATCATATATATATATATATATTACTTAATTTATTAACCATTCTCATTGTAAATAAAGTGTATAATTCATTCCATCCTATGTAATTTTTTGAATTGCATAATTTTATTTTAAAATGTTAAATAAAAAAATTAAATTAATTTATAATTCCGTTTGGAGTTGACCTTACAAAACTTTCATCGACAACATACTTTCTATTTCTTTTATAAATATATTTCATAAAAACATAATCCACAAGGCCTAGTGTCATGCATCCAACTACTAAGCAATTTCTTTTACATGAACATCTCTTTCGCTTTGAAATGTTCTAAGCTTTCAATCCTATTTTTTTAACAAAAATAAGTAGTAGATTTATATTAAATAAAACAATTGAAAAGTAACTAAAAGGTTACCAAAAGGAACCATAAACTAGATGATCTCAACAACTACCCCATCCACAAACACCATACTAAACATTATATCTACTATATTTGGCATACTAACCGCTACATCCAACATATACATAGTTATAATTCCCTTTGCAACAACTCCCAATGCCTATCTACAGCGAGGGTGCGATGCTCCAATTATGCTCCTTGGGAATGAACTTGCCCCTCTAAACCATTGAAGTGAAAATCCAAATTGGAAACATGACTATTTAAAATTGTGCTATGATCGCCACTACACCTTTGATGTAGGAGCACCAAGTAAAGTCATCCTTGTGGTCAATTTTTGAGTTAAAATAGAAGTAGAAGATTCTAAACAACTCCCTGCGAGGAGACTAGGACATCTATTTTTTTTCTGTTGAATAAAAGTAGGAGTTAGTTCATTCTAAATTTAGTAATTTCCTAAATCTAAGGAAGGACGTGTTAGTTGTTAGCATGAGTTGGAATATAGGAGAGGTAGTTAGTCGATACAGAGGAGGTAGTTGAGATGGGGGAGGGTTTCCTTGGTTCTTGTGGAGAAAATGAAAACTTAGATTTCCAGCAGAGGTTATGAAAGCTTGGAAGACATTTTTGAAACCTGGCATTCAAACCTATCTACTCTATGTCTGATCAAATGGAAAAGAAATCGTGTTAAGCCGCCATAAATTATAGATTGGCCATATTTTGGAACCGAAGGTGTAGAATCTGTAAGTTCTTGCAGGATTTTAGTATTCACATTGAAATTGTGTAAATTTTCATGAGGTTGTCGCTACAGGTTTTTTTTAATTTCCTGTGTGTATCTAACATAACTGGCAATCAAACTTATAAATGATTCGTGGTTGTTGGCTATCACGTAAAACCCCAAATATATTCAGAGGATTAATGAAATCGCCATTCCTGTAATATTTGTCCATTCTAGTGTGAACTGGTTTGAGATTATATCTCTATAATCAATTTTTTTTTCCAAATTCATTACAGCAGAGCCACGAAAGATCTCGTGGAGAAATTATTTTGAAACTGTCAAAATTAGAGCTGTGATTTGCTGTAGACCAGTTGGCTGAGTTTTGTGGTGCCCTCTATTAGTTTAACAGTTCTGCCTTTTGATGGATAGAGTTAAAAATAGTGACACTTTCCAAAGGTAACTTTGCATTAATAGGTTTCACACTTTACCCTTGCACCAAGTGGTATCAGAGCTAAAGGAACAAGGAGTTTCTTTGCTATGTAAAGAGGAATTATTTTCATCTTTTCTGAGGTCAGAGTGGAAGAAATTTGAAGAGTAATAATTTGAGAGCGAATTTATTACCTCAGAAATGGCTATCAGAGTAAAACGTGGCAGAGCAGGTCAAGGAGGCAGACCTATAGCCAATGCAGAAGTAATAAAGGAGTTAAAAGTTCTACGAGAGGAAATGATAGCCATGAGAGAAGCTGGAAGAAGAGATCTTGAAGCAGGTGATGTTAGTGAAGCTAAACCAGAGAGTGAAGTAGAAACAAAAGAAAGAACAGAAGAAGACATTGGAATGAAGATATTGAAGGCAGTCATTGGGGCTAGTTCGAAACGAAGAATATAGATGGCTGCATATGATGGGGGATTAAATCTTGAGGAATTAATTGACTGGATAAATTCCATGGACAAACATTTTGAATTTGCTGAAATACCTAAGGATAAGAAAGTGAAGTTTGCAGTGACTAGGCTCAAAGGACATGCTTGGCTATGGTGGGATGGTGTACAAGCAGAAAGAAGAAGACTCCACAAGCAACCAATCAGGAATTGGAGCAGGATGATTGCAAAAATAAAGGAGAAATTTCTTCTCAAAGACTATCAGTTAGCCTTATATAGACATATGCAGAACTTGAGACAAAGACTGCTTACTGTCAGGGAGTATACCGAAGAGTTCTACAGGATAAACATTAGAGATGGATACACAGAAGACACTTCTAAGAAGGTATCCAGATACATGAATGGTCTTAACTTTTACATTCAAGATGAGATGAGTTTATTTTCACCTAAGTCAGTTGAAGAAGCATACCAATGTGCTTTAAAAGTGGAAGAGAAGCTAAATAGGAGAAATAACTTAGGAAGAGGAAGAGGTTAGACTTACAGAGGTAAGGGACCACAAACTGGAAGAGGAAAATCTTTAGTTCAGAAGGAAGAAGATGAATCATCAAGACAGCCAGAACAACCTCAGAGAGGAAGAGACTTTAGGGGAAGAAGATATTTCCAAAGAGACTGAGGAAGAGGCAGGAATTATGAGTTTAGATGTTATACCTATGGAAAGACATAACATATGTCTTGGGATTGTCCAGAAGGAGCTACGAGACAGGGAAATATTCAAGTTGCCCAAGTTGAAACTGAACAGGGCATACTTGAGAATCATGTTGAGATTCCGGAAGCAGGAGAAGCCTTGTTGATGAGGAGGACTTTGCTGAAGCCAAGCAAAGAGGTGCATGAACTTGAATAGAGAAAAATCTTGCTTAAAACAATGTGCAAATCACAAGGTAAGTGATGCAAATTAATTGTTGATAATGGAAGTACTGATAATTTAGTTTCTGTAGAGATGGTTGAAAGGTTAGGATTGCAGAGAGAAAAACATCCTACACCATACAGAGTTTCTTAGTTGCAGAAGGGACACCAAGTATTGGTTAATGAGTAGTGCAAAGTTGATTTCCAAATTGGGAATTACAAGGATCAAGTCATATGTGATGTGATACCAATGGATGTGTGTCATGTACTGTTGGGTAGACCATGGCAGTATGATAGGAATGTGATGTATAATGGCAGAGAGAATACTTTTGTCCTGGAGAAAGAAGGAAAAAGACATACTCTTGTTTCTCTAAAATAAGAGAAGAAAGAGGAGCAAACCAGCCCAAAGGTATTGCTGGTTAAGGAGAAATAATTTCTGGAAGAGCTGCAAGAGGAAGAGGTAAGTTTTTCTATTGTTGGTAAACCTAGGACTGTTATAACCAACACTAGAATAGATGAATTGCCTGTTGAAATTCAGAAATTATTAGAAGAGTATGTAGACATAGTTGTGGATGATTTGCCAAATGAATTTCCACCTGTAAGAAGTATCATCCATCACATAGATTTGATTCTTGGAGCTAGCTTGCCAAACAAAGCAGCATACAGAATGACTCCAGCAGAGAATGTAGAGATCAATAGATAGGTACAAGAACTATTGGATAAAGGATTGGTCAGAGAGAGTTTAAGTCCTTGTGATGTACCTATAGTGTTGAGTCCAAAGAAAGGAGGAGAACGGAGGATGTGTACAGATTCTAGAGCCACAAACAAGATCACCATCAAGTATAGATTTCCTTTACCAAGGATGGATGATTTAATGGATTACTTGAGTGGTTCAAACTATTTCTCTAAATTAGATTTGAAAAGTGGATATCATCAGATAAGAATGAGGGAAGGTGATGAGTGGAAGACAACTTTCAAAACAAATACAGGGTTATATGAATGGTTAGTTATGCCTTTTGGTTTGACTAATGCACCTAGTAATTTTATGAGAGTAATGAACGAGGTACTCAAAGAATTCATAGGAAAGTTTGTCATAGTATATTTGGATTACATTCTTGTTTTCAGCAAGACAAAAGAAGAGCATATTAGGCACTTGAACCTGGTTTTAAAGAAATTGCATGATGAAAAACTCCTAATAAATCTAAAGAAGTGTTTCTTTATGAAGAAGGAACTAGTTTACTTAGGATTTGTAATTTCACAGGAAGGACTAAAGATGGACCCCGAGAAAGTAAAAGAAATTGTAGATTGGCCATCTCCAAGGAATATATTTGAGGTAAGAAGCTTTCATGGGTAGGCAAGTTTTTACAGAAAGTTCATCAGGAATTTTAGTGGAATATGTGCTCCAATCCTGGACATAGTGAAGAAAGAAAAACAACCATTCAAATGGACTGTTGCAGCAGAGAAAGGTTTTAAATTATTGAAAGAGAAGATCACTGAGAAGCTTGTTTTAGCTCTCCCAGATTTCATAAGAATATTCTCTGTTATGTGTGATGCTAGTGGATATGACATTGGAGGAGTGATGAGTCAAGATGACAAACCGGTTGCATATTTCAGTGAGAAATTGAATGAAGCAAAACATAAATATTCCAACTATGATAAGGAATTCTATGCAGTAATTCAAGCTCTAAAAAAGTGGAGGCATTACCTTATTCCAAGGGAATTTATTCTATATTTTGACAATCATGCTTTGCAATTTATAACTAAGCAAGAAAAGTTAAATTAGAAACATGCTAAATGGGTTGAATGTATGCATAATTTTACTTTTGTTTTAAAGCATATAAGTGGAAGTTCTAATAAAGTTGCAGATGCCTTGAGCAGAAGATGCCTAGTTTTGCAGGAAGTCCAAGTGAATGTTCTTGGATTAGAACATTTGAAGGACATGTATGAAGAAGAAGCTGATTTCAAAGAAGCATATGAAGCTTGTCATAACCAATTATTCAGAGATAGAAGCCCATGGATAGACTTCATGATACAGGAAGGACTACTGTTCAAGGGAAACAAGTTGTGCATTCCTAAATGTTCAATGAGGGAGAATTTATTGAAGGAAAAGCATAGTGGAGGACTTTCTGGTCATTTTGGAAATGACAAAACCTATGCCCAATTAAGTAATTTTTACTATTGGCCAAGAATGAGAGCAGATGTACAAAATTTTGTTGGGAAATGTCAAATCTGTCAGCATGCAAAAGGGAGGCAACAGAATACAGGATTGTATCTACCATTACCTATTCCAAAGAAGCCTTGGGATGCTATAAGTATGGATTTTGTTCTAGGATTTCCAAGAACACAGAGAGGTAATGACTCTATATTTGTTGTGGTTGATAGAT
>LPNX010623134.1:519279-535208 GCA_001517045.1 Pseudotsuga menziesii | reverse complement strand
ACAAATTAAATGAAATAAATAAAATGTTTACAAAAAAATTCAATGTCATAGAAGTCCTTGTAATAGAATTTTTCTAGATTTCTTGAAATATGTGTTTTTCACTGAAGGATGTGGAACACGCTATGATGTTTTTTTTTTACAGGAATGGTGGGAGAAGGAATTTTCCTATTAGTGAATCATCCACTCCCTTCGCATGTAAGCCCATGCTTCTAGAACCACCTGCCCCACCTCTAGAATGGCAGCAATGTTTAGACCTTCAGGTTTGTTTCCTTCTATGTTTTTCTTGATTACCTATTGTGCTTTTATTTTATTCCTGGTTTTTTTCGTTGTTGTGGATGTGATGGAGATGAAATGGATTAAATCCCATTGCAAGCATGAAGCACGAGTTGTCCAGGTGAATTTAGGAAATTCAATGTGAGAAATAAAACCAATAGTTATCGAGGAAAACCAATGCTACCATGCTTGTGTTTGCTTGTTGTGAAATATTTTGAAAATATGCTTGAATGGAATGTGGTTTTTTTGTGAAGCTATATGATTGTAGGGTATGCTCTGAATAGGAAATATGAAGAGTCTCTCAAGATGCGTTGGTGAGCGTTAATGATGGGGATGAGGCCAAATTATTTTACTTTCTCGACGGTGCTTCTGATTTGTGCAAACATCACGGCTTATGATCAGGATAAGAAAGTTCATATCCTCACCATAAAATATGGATTTTATTCATATGATTTTGTAGGTATTTATCTAGTTGGCATGTCTCCAAAATGTGGGTTTGTTTCTAGTTTTGTTCATTCCTTTTGGGCATCATGTCAAAATTCCCATGAATTGACAGTTCAAAGCTAGATCGTGAATGTTTTTAATAGTATGGTTTTTAGTTTTTCTTTGATAATGGAAAATTTTTGGAGTTTGAAGCCCAAATTTTCTATAGAAAACTGTTTTTCTTTTCTCAGAGTGGTTTTGAGGCTCTTAAGCAGAGCTTTGTAGCAATTGTGGAACGCCATAGCTTTTCTTGAGTTGTACATGCATAATTTCTTTGAGTAATTAGTGAAACATCGACCCCAGCCATAGCATTCTTTGTATAAACTAACAAAATCCCATTGCAAGCATCAATTCTTGCAAATTCTAAGTGTAGACAAGCGTTGCGATAGAAGAACACAATTCCCTCTGTGGTTTTCCATTTCTTGGGTCCAAGATGGAAGAATATTCTACCAGGAGGAAAAGAAGCAGCAATGAGGGCTACCTTGGAGTGCTTCTTAAGAAGAAAACCAAGCTTGAAACTAAGGAGAACAAATTCATGTTCAGGGTTTTGCTTCATAATGGTTTGAATTTAACTCTGCAGTTGGAGGATTCCATTGAAAATATGTTGGTAGCTGAGTTTGTAAGGACTGTTAGGAGAAAAGATAAGAAATAAATAATACAAAAGGGATCAAGAAAGATACACTAAATGTTGCAACAACATGGCATGTACTTATAGTAGTTATCTAGATGTTGAACAAAGCTGAATTGTATTTTCAAATGACATGATTTATCTTTCATAACTTATAGAATACTAAAATTTGGTGATTAAGATTGCTATGCAACTTTGATGATTTCAACTTTACATAACAATTAGAAACCCCTTAGGTCTATGGTTGGAATCTGAAGTATGTAAACCAAATCATGAGAAATTTGAAATTAATCACCATACACCAAACTTTAAAATGAAATATTTTAAAGAAATCATAATAAATTCCGAGCAAAAAATTGTATTGTTAAATTTGCAAAGTTGCTTTTATACAATATATTTCCTTTCAGCTCATGTGTATTTAAATTTTTTTGGATTAAATTTTTTTTTTGTATTTCCCTGCAGATAATTGAAATTTCTGTCTACTAAATCTCTGTTTATATTTTGATAATGCTTGCAGGGTGGCTCTTTGCATTCTGATCATTGGAAAGCAGAGGTGGATTTTGTTCTGAATACCATGGCAATGAATGCTTGAACTAGTTCATCAATCCTACAGTTTTGTGACAAGGAAAATATCTCTTATTTCAAAGACACACCATTTTTCACCCCCTTACCTATCTCAAGGGCTTGCACTATTTCGTAAAGGTCTCTCTCTTCCTCTCTCTTTATATGAAATATACACACATGGTTGTAGAATGCTTGTTGATGGGGTGTGTCTTAGAGTCAAAAAGAAATTGAAGTATTCTCTTATAAGTAAAAAAAATGTATTAATATTTGTGCTACAAAAGCATTCCATGAGCTCCTTAAAGTGCATTCTGTTAGAACAAATATTTCCATATCTAAATATTATTTACTGGAAAGGTTTTTTTTTTAGTAACTAGGGGTATGGACAACTAGAGATGGGATGGTACTCATGTGACATGGGGTCCAGGGATCCATTCTCGCTACCACTATACCCCCAAATGCCCCACGTACTTCGCAAGACATGGGACACAGATAAAATCAGGTGGGATTTGATCTCGTGACCTCCAATTTACAACAAGTGACTTCATAACAACTGAATCGCCAATGGGCCACACCTGTGCGGGCTATTATTTATTGGAAATTTAACATTTCATAGATAACAAAGATTTATCCGCAGTATTTAGTGACATTTTATCCATATAGTAAGACAACATGACTCTTTCCTCTATTTATTGTTTTATATTGTTTGACAGGATGGTGGTATTAACAGTGTCCACACATTTCCAATTAAAACCTATTTATATGTGTATTTAATATAATTATGTCTTAAACTTTAAAAATTTTGTGTTGTTTTTGTTTTAATACAATGGTTAAATACATCTTGTCGAATACAAATACAAGTTTCCACATCAGTGAGGAAATGGTATTGTAATATTGCATTTAAATGCGAGTTGATATTCTGGTGGAAAATGTATGCTGGATAGATTGATTGTTGATTTCCTTTGCAGGACACGTGGAATGTGACTCCACAACCACATCTCTTCGTTGAATTACCCCAAGAACACACTTTCCAGATAGCATTATCTGATTTAATTGTATGCCCATTTTTTGATTCATAGAGTATTTTGATATTTTCCATGCCCAGCAAAATGACAACTTGTGTATAGGTCTAGGAATGAATTATTTATTTAATTTATAAATTTAATTTCCAGCGAACACAGTGGTTTTCCATTTATTAGGACAACTCTTTGTAAGTAGTATGGGCCAATGTACCTGGCAAAAGGTGATTGACAAGGTAAGGGTTCTGGCATTGACTACATTCTCCCTAGGCATTAATATTTTATATGACTTGCTTGTACCTGTTGTCTAATATAAATTTGCTATTTTCATTTCTTGCCTCTTCATCATGCTTCATATCCATTGTTTGTATAGAAACATAAAAATATCAAACTTAACTACCTTTGTTGTGTTCTTGTTGTACCGTTCCCTGCTTTTCCCTTGGTTTTAGAGTTCCCGCCTCATTTTTCCATTACATTCTTAGGAGCAGTGTAGTAAGTAGTACTAGTGTTATGTTCACCTACTCTACAGTGCACCATGATCAAATTTTGGACAGGTTTTCCCTATGTTTAACTACTAAAGTTGACTATTTGGAGCTTTCCCTTGGTTACTCGCTATCATGAGTTTCTTTTGCACTAAGCAGTTCTAATGACAAAGGTGCATGGTTTTTCCTCTTTTTGCAGAGAAATTGGTGAATAAATAGTGTCCTTGGAGATTTTAGCAGAAGTGCACATAAGTTGATAGTTTCAGTCTCTCATAATACCCTCTCTAAGGAGAATTTTCTCAACATCAATTGCAATTGCCTTTGTGGGTGCACTACATATCCTGGTGTTTAGTGACATACAAGCTTGATAGAACCTCCCAGACTTGAATTATTGGAGTTTGAAGCATGAATGTTCTATAGAAAACTGTTTTTGTTTGCTAAGAGTGGTTTTGAGGCTACTAAGTAGAGCTTTGTAGCAATTGTGGAACGCCAGAGTTTGTCTTGATTTGTACATGCATAATTCCTTTTAGTAATTAGTGAGACATTGAACCCATCCATAGAAGTCTCTGAATAAACTAACAAAATCTCATTGCATGCATCAACTCTTGCAAATTCTAAGTGTAGGAAAGATTTGTGATAGAAGAACACAATATTCCCTTTGCGGTTTTCCATTTCTTGTGTCCAAGATGGAAGAATATTCTACCAGGAGGAAAAGAAGAAGCAATGAGGTCTACCTTGGAGTGCTTCCTAAGAAGAAACCCAAGCCTGAACCTGAGGAACAAATTCATGTTCAGGGTTTTGCTTCTTAATGGTTTGAATTTAACTCTGCAGTTGGAAGATGTCGTGGAAAAGATGTCGGTCACCGAGTTTGTAAGGACTATTAGGAGAAAAGATGAGAAATAAATAATAGAAAAGGGGCCAAGAAAAAACCACTAGGGTCCTGAAGTTTATTTCAAAGATGCAATGGGAGAAAGAGTAAAGATGGAAACATCATATGCAATGATTCTCACAACAAACCCATGCTCATAGCTCTATAGGTTCATTCCTAAACTTCCTCCCCTAAATTGTTTCTTTAGTTTTTTTTATAAGTCAACAAAAATGTATTTACATGTGTGCTACAAAAGCATTCCATGAGCTCCTCAAAGTGCATTCTATTAGAACAAATATTTCCATATCTAAATATTATTTACTCGAAAGTTAAAATTCATAGATAACAAAGATTTATCTGGAGTATTTAGTGACAATTTATTCATATAGTAAGACAACATGACTCTTTACTATGTTTTTTGTTTTATATTGTTTGACAGGACGGTGGTATTAATAGTGTCCACACATTTCCAATAAAAACCTATTTATATGTGTATTCAATATATTTGTGTCTTAAAATTTAAAATTTGTGTGTTGTTTTCATTTTAATACAATGATTAAATAAATTTTGTCGAATACAAACACAAGTTTCCACATCAGTGAGGAAATGGTATTGTAATATAGCATTTAAATGTGAGTTGGTATTTTGGTGGAAAATGTGTGCTTGATAGATGGATTGTTGATTTCCTTCATAGTACATGTGGAATGTGACTCCAGAACCACATCTCTTGGTGGAATTACCCCAAGAACACACTTTCTAGACAGCATTAGCTGATTTGTTTTTTGTTGGTTAAGTGCCCTATGCCTTGTTGGGAGAACCTTGGTTATATTACAAGTGTATTATGATATATTTCTTTGTTTGGCATGGGAAGCTTTGCTGGGGTTGAAATAGAGGTATATTTCAATTCTATAGTATTTGTCTTGTAGTAATAATTTTTAGGAATAGCGATGACATTGCCACCTAGTGGCTCTTGTTTGACAAATATCTAATGTCTAGCTTAGGATTTTCCTATTGAATATTTCTGAAGTGGATCTGGTTATTAAGGAGCAGATTGGGTTTGAACCATTCAAACCTATCTACTCTTTAATCACTGAAGCCTCCATGATATCGTCAATTGATCCCATCTTCCTAGATTGTATTTGTTAGGCACTAATCATAGCTTTTATGCCATTTTAAATATTAATTCATATTTCATTTTCTATTTTATAAGATCTAAATTTTTTTGTCGTTTACATGTATTAAAATCATCCCAAAACATCAAATCGCATGGTAGGTTTGCCCCAGTTTGTGGTTGGGAATTACCTTCTAGAAATATGCTCTGTAGTGCTGACTAAATCTAGTCTAAAACATAATTAAAAGGTTGATTTGCAGGGTTGAAAAATTCATATTAATAAGTGAAATTCCTAGATCTTCCCTAGTTTAGCTTCATGTGTACCTTATTTCAAATCTAACTAAAGGTTAAAACATTTTGCTGTCACAAACCTTTGTTGATGGTTGGAAAAGACATATCATTTGCAAGTTTGTAGCAGCATTTAATTTATTAATTCAGATCTCAAATTTGAGGATATTTTCACATATACACTAATAAATTCTCAAACCCTGATTCTTCACTACTAAAATACCTTGTAGCATCAACTAGTCCATTGATCATATCAATCCATTTAACATTTTCTTCTGGAACTAAATCTTGTAATTGTAAATAATGAATCTCAATAAAAGCTAGAGCCTATAACCTACTGCCTTTACAGGACAGATATGGTGTTAACACTTTGCATTGCAGATAACATTGTAATACCTACAAGATCTATGATATAGCCGACTTGAATGGTGGTAGAGCGACTTATTTTAATTTTTAGTTTCTGTTATTTTATGCTTGGTTTGACAAGAAAATCCATAGATAGACTTCAAGAATCAGTAGTCGATAAATCAATACCTTGGATAGCTTATCCCATTCAATTATTTCTAGTGGCATGATTATATCACTAGATTAAATTTTGTAAGAACTTATTCAAAACATAACATCTATTGCATATTGGTATGATGTACACATATCCATGTCAGTTTATAATTACTTGCAATATTTCCATACTTATTCATCACAACCAAATAGGGTCCTTACATAATGGTCTTATTCACACCCCCTGTGCATATGAAAATTGTATATTTCATTTGGGTCCAATGTGCATCCTATGAACTTCCAAAGTTTTTATCACACAGACAGAAATTTTATAGAAAAGAACAATGACAGAAAGTTTCATGCCACTAGAAATAGTTGAATGGGATAAGTTATCCAAGGTATTGATTTATCGACTACTGATTCTTGAAGTGTATCTGTGGATTTGCTTGTTGATATAATCATACCACTAGAAATAGTTGAATGGGATAAGTTATCCAAGGTATTGATTTATCGGCTGCTGATTCTTGAAGTGTATCTGTGGATTTGCTTGTCGATAGACACAAAAAATCCATGAGACTGCACATCAATCACAAGCACTTATTGAAGATCCAAAACCGTGGAAAGGAAGGTGCCTTTCCACGGTTTTCTAAATTTTTATGAAACCTATAAGTTTCATCTCAATATTGATGAACTTACATCGTGGGTATTGCAAAATCATCGAAACCCTGGGTTGATTTCCATGAATACCATCGCTATAGTGACGCAGTTTCGTGGAACAATTCAACTTGCAGATTTCGTCAATAGAGATTGGTTTTCCATGGTTTTACGTGGAATAAATTTCTGTTCAAATTCTAGAATTTGTTTATAGAGAGACAATAGTTCGTTGAAAATGTTCCACGGTTTTGTGTGGAAACAAAATTTTTCCTATCAGTTTTTGGCCATATTTTCATCGTTATAGGGACAAAAGTGTTGTCAATAGAGCGATGAAACATAGAAAATGAATTTAAAAAAAAAAAATCAAGGCCATCGTATAGAAGACATGTGGTAGCCATATTTCGTCACTATATAGATTTCTTATAAAGTTCGTCATTAGATTGATGAAATAAGTGCCAGGATACATCAAGACCGTTATTGTCACAATTGGGATGACAAAGCATGGAACTAGCAACGAAAAACTGTTGCAAATTTGCTCTTATATATTAGTGTATCTAGGTTTGGAGTCCCATAGTATATAGTGATTCACTAGGGATTGCATTTCCAGAATCAGACGATGATCGGGTTAAGCTAGGTTTTCGCCATGAAAACTCAACTCCTTACTATCCACAAGCTAATGGTTAGGTCAAGGCCATTAACAAAGTTCTAAAATTTATGTTGCGAAGGATGGTTGGAGATCATAAATCCAACTGGCACCTGACTCTCTTTTCTTCTCTTTGGGATTTTAGGACTTTAGTAAAAACATCGACTGGTTTCACACCTTTCCAGTTAGTTTATGGACTAGAAGTTGTCCTTTTTATCCAATGCCAGATTCCTTCTCTGAAACTTGCGGTAGAACTTCTTCCAAACAATTCCATCGAGAAGTAAATATTTCTATACCTAACTAATCTTGATGAAACTAGAAGAGATGTTTCATCAACCTAGTTCTAACCTACGATCAGAGACATGATAAACTAGGTAAAGGGAAGTTTGAGTCAATGTGGTATGGTCCCTTCATCATTAGCAAAGTATTAGAGAAAGGGGCTTACAAGATCATGGATTATGATTTGATACCCTTCGGGAAACCTCGCAATGGGTTGTACGTGAAGAGGTACTATGCTTAAAGCATTTTTGTATTGTACCTTGTATATATGTATATTTTTGGATTTTAGTGTGTTGTTTCTTGATTAAGTATGGTTTTTAGTTTAGTGTCCAAACTGTTTATACCATGTTTTGGTTATGCAGATTGAATGGCTTTTTATGGCTTCACTGATGGTGTTTGGTGTTGTACCCCAAACCTTACTTCAACTTCTAGGGTTCTGTATTCTCTGGATCATGACTTGATCAGTTCAGGAGTGGTTTGTATTGTTCCTACTACCAACAACATCGATGAGTATCAGGCAGTAATATGTCTACTAACTGAGGCTGCATCTCGATAAATTCATGATTTGGTAGTGTTTATTGATTCGCAATTAGTGGTTTTTCGTCTAAACCATGTGTATACCATAAGAAACCTTGTACTCCTTCATTTATTTTGGAGAATGCATTTATTAGAGAGGTCGTTCGGGTTTATCACTTACAGGTATATTCCTATGTCAGATAATACAGTTGTCGATTCATTAGCAGAATACATCCTAGACTGGTATATTTCCCATTCATAACTTGTAAAATAAACTGTAAATGACACATAAAACTCATGTAAATATGATTTCCATTTGAGACATATAAACACATGTGATAAGTCTATATATATATATATAAAGAGTGTTTTTTACAAAACATTCGGTCACAAGACCTCATCTGAAGCACTATGGCTTTTAGGAAATACAAAATCATACAAAAATCCTAAAGCTAGTTAGCTTTCATTAGTACATCATGCATACCACCATATAATTATTCTCATGATGACACATGATGGATTGTGCTACCCTATGTAGTAGTTGGCTAAAGCGACCTGGCACTCTTGCAGTGTGTCTCTGATACCTCCTAGGGAGGTCATCTATCATTGCATCTGGGATGTCAAGAGTCAGTCACTCTAGGTTATCCTCCAGCTTAGTGAGCTGGCCATCACCTCTATGAAAAAATTGAGCTCTGGCTCATCTTTCCATTGGGGAGGATCCCCCAGACTATGCATCACCAACATCCGCATGTAAAATTTTTAGGTCTTGTAACTACCCATAAAAGCATAAAATACAAAATATAAAAGCATGATCAAGATTTTAGGGTTTTTCTTCTTACCAATATCTCCCCACTGAGCACCAGGTGGTAATGGTAAATCAGGATCACCTCTGAATTTGGTCCCTACATATGCATAATCCTCTATCATGAGGATCTGGTCACTCAACCAATGGAAGAAGGCGGCCTTTAATTTCACCTTGGCCCTGCCACCTCTTGTACAAGCCATGATATCTACCCACCTCATCATGTGTGGGTCTCTATCCCTAAGCTCTGTAAAGATCACCTGGGGCCTCACAAGAGGTACCGTCTCGAATAAGAAGCAGGATAAAATGGACCCATACCCAAACTGCTTTAGTTCCCCTTGCCGACATTTTGTTAGTTGATCCTTGAAAACAGGAAGAAGTGCTTTTGCCCAATTAAACACCGTAGGTGCCATAGATTCCAGGGATTACAAAAGATGTCCCCGGGATGCCTAGTGAGGCCTTTGGATTCCAACCAGCCTCTGCATAGGAAACAAAATAGTACAAAGTGGCACATCCATCATAACTTTGATGGGAATCGTCTTACCTGACATTTTTGTACCAGGAAGACAATGATGATCAATCAATTCTTGTGTAGTCATGTCCCCTCCTTGGGAACTAGTCAAATAAATAGGGACTCCTCATCTAGATATCCCTATCTAAAAATATATATATTCCACCTCTATAGTCAGAACATGAGGTCCCACCTCAAAATGTTGTTGTTCTAGATTCCACATGCATAGGATGTACTCTAGTAATTGTGCATGTGAAACAATGCTAGGGGTATGGAATAAATTTAAGAGGCCACAACCTCTCAAGGTAGCATGGTGCGAGCATCATCGTCATCATGTTTTCTTTCCTTCCAAATAATAATTTTTTACCAAAGGAACCTACCAAAAACCATTAAAGAGCCATTTGGAAGCATAGCGGCAATCATTAAAATTTCTTTCAATCTTTTATTTTGGCTAGGCCATGTGTTTTCTGGACCTAATGGTTGGCACCACACCTGTCCTTTTAAGATAGAGTGATGCCACCGCCTGAGTAAACCTGAAACTCCGCGGTTCTTATCGGGCACCGCTCTTCTCGTAAAGGCTAGAGGTGGTGCCTGTAAAGCAAGTTTTAGGGTTTCTAATGGGGCTCAAAATCCCAACCCAAATCAAAATTAGAAACTATGAAAAGAAAGAGAATGGTTTTAGCTTTTACCTAAATCTGATGATGCAAAAAAAGGGCAATTGATACTCCCACAATCTCTAGCTGAATTTTTGGCTCCAAATCTCCCAAAAATCTCTCCAAGATTTGGTAAATAGTAAATTTATTGGTTTTTACTATTTAATTAGCTATTATAACATGCTTTTAGGGTTTCTTAATGTTTTAAATAATTTTTTATATAAATATCGTTTAATATAGTTCATAAAAGTCATTTTTTTCGATTATTTTGGGAAACTAATGGTCATTTTTAAGCCTTGCAGGGCCAGAAATAATCAGTGGTGTCTATGGGGAATTTATTTTTTGACTTTTTTCATACTTTTGAAAATAAAAAGGTCCATGAGCATTTGTTTTGACACTTTGTCGTGCTCCTAAAACCTAACATCAAAGTTTGAGTCTTTTTTCGATTCTTTTCAGGCTCATAAAATCTTTTATCGTGAAAAGAGACCTAATGGAGTCTCATTAAAACTCTTTTCGAAATCCCTAATAATGAAAATATTGTCGAGTTCTTGTATTCTTCATACTCATAAAATTATTTGGAGAGTCATATTCCCAACTGTAGTTGATCTCTTTTTCGGTTCAGATCAAATATTTTACAAAAAAGGATCCCTTTGGAGTCTTCTTCTGTCTTTGTTTAGACTCTCTAAACATGGATGATGCTGAGTTAACTTTCAATGGACTTGTCAAACTAAACACTAAGAGACAGTTTTTTGGGAACGAACCCCTCCTTTCTTAGGTTTGTAAAACATATTATTTTGGACTTGTCTGAATGATGAGCTACAAAGAGTGTATGTTACCCTCTTTGATCTCGTAAAAATGAAAAGAGGCACTCATTAATCATGATGGGGAAGTTAAGGGAAGGGAATCAATTCATTTTTGCAAATAATATGACATTTTGTTGTCACCTTTGAACATGGAACTTTTTTGCATTTCATTCAGTAAATTGGGTAAATCAGCATGTCTCTGAGTTGATCCACCTTCATGAGTCATGTCATTCCTTTGAGTCTTTAAAAAGAATGCATTGTCCATTGTTGCATCATGTTTTTCCTTGTCCAGCCAATGCTGCCAACTATTTTTGTCGTGTCTCCTGATGTTCAAAGGGAAGTTGAAAGTTTAACTCTGCAATAAAAATAGCCTTTTTGTCAGTACATTTTGAGTCAGTGCTATGGTTACATTATCTACAACACTCCAAATATTTGTTTCAAGTTTCGTAACGTCGATGTGGGATTCATCATGACCCTCCTTCGACGATCCTATTCCTGTCGACATTAGCTCATCATCCGGTAATTAGTCTTAGAAACAAGTATAGTACCTTGAGATCTGTATGCCTCAATGACAAATTCTCTCACTTTCGACATACATTCACATCATTGACCTTTGATCGATAGACTCGACTGAGTGTTCGAAAGCAAATAATATATTCAAACTTAGTAGTTTTTACTAGGGTACCTTGGGAATCATTGACATTAATGGTGATCTCCCTTGCACTTGTTAATGATTCACATCATTGACCAGTAATCAATTGGTTTCTGCCATGTTCGACTTCAGATCATTATAATCACATTGATGGAATCGTACTTTGTGGAATATGAGACAAAGACCTTGGAAATTTGTCAAAGCACTCATAGCTTTATCCCCACATTATGATGGATTATATTGTATGAAGTCCCAACATGGATCCACATATGTATGTTTGTGGCTATGCTCAAATTTTTGGTCGTTTGACATAGATCTACAATGTATTTCTGGTATCTATGTCCCAAGTTTGAGTCCTTTATCACATGGATCTACTTTGTATTCTAGTATCCATGGTTCTTAATCTCTCTCATGGATATGCCTTATATTGGTCTGCATCCATGATGAGGACACATTTGTTTATGAGTCAAAATTATTGATGTATTGTAGATGTCTAGTTGTTGATCTTCGATCAAGTTAATTCTTGCCTCGAAGTGATAACTTTCTCTTTCAAAGCTCTCTCCTATTGTACCCCTCTAGCCTCATGCTTTTGGGGGTATTCTGTTACACATAAATATCATCATCAGCATGTGATGAGATCCCAAACATAATATTTTTCCCTCAATCCCAAGTAATGAACTAAAATCCTAGTCCAGATATCAATCCTGCATATCAAAATCAAACACCGCCCTTATCCTTTAATCACTGAGAGTTACCCTCTTCAGGATGCCTTTTATATTTTGCCAGTATGTGGTGGAATCTCTTTTAACCATTTTGAAATGCGTAGTTCTTCCCTATCACAAGTCTATCTTAGTGGGGAAGAAGTGGTGCCCTTTGTAAAAAGGTAAATAAGAGAGGCCTCCACGAATCTTCTTGAAGGAAGGATTCGTAGCTCCCTTATCCCTACACCTAAGAACCACCTAGGATCGAGATCCATCCTTATAGGATCTCCTATCCACCTCACCCACCATTTCACCAACCATCCCTATCCTCCCAAGGCCTATAAAAGAAGGCTCATATCCATGGTTGAGGGAGATAGCAAGGTTATGTTGGTGCATTGTCATTCTGGCCTAGATCAGTTGGGTGAGCATAAGAGAAGAAAATTTGGAGCTATCGGGGACAAGATATTGGTATTGGGAAGGATCTTATTAACACTAAGGCATAGGTTGTAAATTCTTCTTCTTTATTTAATGCAAAATTGGTTCCTTTCCCATAAAGTATATTGGGCTAATATCATATGTTTTATTGTTAGATTCCTTAGTTACTAGCATAGAATAATGGAACATTTTCTGATGCTTTTTTTTATCTTGTGTGTTGGTTTCAGTGATCATGTAGGTACATCAGTGAATATCTAGCATTGCATGAGATAACCAAACTTTTCATCAAAGACCCATATTCCAGATCTCCACCCATTCTAGGGAAAGTCTTCGAATTCTATTGTGTACTATTTGTTCTAGATCTGAACCATTAAGAATAGAGGAACAACTCCTGTCTGCACGAGGTGAAATTTGTTAGGATTATTAATCGTCCCTTTTCCATTTTGATCATATTTCTAAATCGGGAGTCATGTCTAAATCAGGAGTCCATCCAGTATATTCATAATCATTAACACCATTGGGTCCACTTGGCCTAATTGGGGCACATGTTTCAGTTGCTAAAGTGTGGGGAACAATAATTGAGGCTCACTGCCATTGATTGCACTTGATTGCATCAGTTTAGGAGCCTCCTATACCAATCCCTACAATTTAGGAGCTAGTGGGAGTGTCGAAACCAACCAAGGTCAGTCCAGTTCAGTTGATGACTGGCTAAGCTAAGTTAGGAGTCAATTACATTTAGTTCTAGTCCTCTACATTCAATTAGTTCTAGGTTTACTTGACTGAACTTAGCAGGGGCTCATTTCTCACCTACCATAGTTAGTTATCCTTAGTCAACACTAAATGTAACACTTGAGTTGTGTTTTAGAACTTCGATGAACTCTGGTTATGGTTTAGATAAGGTCAGTTAACTATTGAGTCCTTCGATAGTGATTTAGACAAGGTCTGAGTTACCTACAGTCAAGTAGAGTCCAATCAATTTGAATTTTCTCATGTGGATTTGAATTGCTTGTGGATATTAAATCCATTGTACTTCATTGTAATTATCTATCTAATTACTCTTTGATTAATCAAAAGCATTCACAGTTGCAAGCCATTTTTGCACTATTTCATTCTTCAATAACTGAGTAAATTGTGTGATCTATCATGTGAGTTGTGTGTTTTCCCATAGATATATGTGCTCAATTTAATATGGTATTAGAGCCTCGATGGACAAGGAACTTCTCCTCCTCATATCTCCTACTGGATCATTTTTGAGCAAAATTGCTCCTTCTAGCTCTGCACCAGAAGCAGAAGGTTTACCACTTAATACCCCAAGTAAAGGAACTGTTGATCAATATTGATCAACTATGCTGGGTGTGATGAAAACCTGAAACGTGCAGGTTGTCAACCTTACGGTGCCCCTTTTGTGTATTTTGCACATACAACTTCGAATGGATTCCTCAGTTCCTCTTCTCACCATGTCCTCAAACTATTTAGAATGGAAGAAGAAGATGATTTCATCTCTGATGAGACAAGGTCTCTGTTGGGTGTCTATTGGACTTGATAAAAAGTTTTTTATTAATATTGACTGGCTGAATAATAGTGATGGATATTTTGGAACAATAGCAACAAGTATTTCTCGTAGCTTGCGCTACCTCATTAGATCTATTGAAGACCCAAAGGAATTTAGTGGAGACCCAAAGGAACTCTGGACAAGATTGGATAGAACCTTTGTAGTGATTGATGAGGATCCTAATAGAATTTTGGAGAGAATATCCAACACCATAAACACCCTTGATCCAAAATTCCCAGCCTCCACTCTCTCTGATGATGTTGTTCAAGATGAAGAAGAAGCAGAAACTTCTACACAGTCAATTCGAATTGAAGACAGTCTCCATGCAGTGACTCCTTCTCCCGATGCTCCGGAAGTTCATGAGATCTCTGATGTCTCATATTCTTATATTTCTGAAACAGAAGAAGACATTCGAATCTCTGATATTGAAGAAAAATTCTGCTGCACTTCCATGCAAACATTCACCGGTGATTTTCCTTTGAATTCTGTGCAAAATTTACCAGTAATTGCTTTCGAAAGTGAAGAGAAATTTGATTTTCTCCCTCTAATGTTGCTGCTGGTGTGCAAATATGTGATACCTTGGATATTTTGGAAGAAATATCAGATTACCAGAGTGATCCATTCGGTCCCCATGATCTAGTTTTTCCAGCAAATTCCTGCAGGATTGCATGCACCAAAATTCAGAATTTTGAAGAAGAAGAAAGTTGTGCATCCACCGTCTCGGTTAACCATTTATTTGAATATGATATTAACCTTATTGTATCTTATATGATCCTATTTAGATATGATATGATATTTCTTGGTTTAATATATCAAATTCATAATCTTTCAGCACTGCTTGTAGCTGTTCTCATCAACGGTGTGAAGAAACAAGTACCTCAAGACTCCTACAAAACTGTTGCTGGGGATTTGATTCCATTTAACACTTTTGGATCTGTTTTGAACCTATTTAGATATTATTTACTTTCTGATCTGATATTATTTGGTTCATATTTTAAAATTCAAAATCTTTCAGTCATGCTTGTAGCTGCGCTCACCAATTCCGGTGTGAAAAATCAAGTACCGCACTTTCTCTTCAAAACTGCTGAGGGGGATTTCATGTTAGTTTCCTCATATGAGGTTGCTGATATTTTGTTATGTTATTCATTAGCTATTTCATAATCTATATCATACTATGGAGCTCAATCATTCACTCTCAACATTCCCGATGCTTCTCTACCATTGATGACATGCTCATCTCCTCACAGAACTAGTAAACAGGAAGATTTTCTGCATTCGCCTGGACACTTGCTCCTAACACTTGGGGGTATTCTTACCACTCATGGTTTAATGTTCATGGGTGCAAAATATCAGTTTCTTGAGTGTTCCTTACATGTTCTTAATCCTCAAGAACCTTTTCTCACTTATCAATTGACTCCAGTTTCTCTACATGGGTCCAATCTTCATCCGAAAGCTGTCTATATCTCTTATTTAGTTGAGAATATCATTTTTCTTCCAAAGAGGAAGATTCCTCTAGA